>JASANE010005003.1:0-97138 GCA_030248225.1 Trileptium ribeirensis | reverse complement strand
TTGAGCCTAAGGTCTTTGTTGCTTTCTCGGAATGTTGTCTCGGAGTCATATTTACTCAATCGTTTGAATCTGATTTTAGTGTACGTAGGCAACATAATCGGTAGGCATCTCGTTAGGACGACTGACCGGAGGAACGGTAGGTGACCACCCTATGACCTCTATGATCACAAAATTTGGCTAAGGGAACAAGACCCCCAGCCGACCAAAATTCCGACGACCCCGTTCGGTGCCGCGAACGCATCGTTTGTGGTGATGCACAAGTTCGGACTCCAAATAACTATGTCGCTAAAATCATTAAATTTACTGGTGTTCACCATAGCACTACGCCATGGTCTTCCCTGGAGACCATTGTTTAAAGGAAACAGAATTAACGCTTGCCCCTGCGCCATCTCCAGATGTAGGCTTTGCGGGAGAAACACATCGTGTCCCCGCCTTCAAATAAAATTTTAGTACTTTCTAAAAAAATTAAAGAAAACTTACCTCCTCGCCTGGGCCATTTCGGCCCCAAACCGGGCGAGTGCAAAACCCCTTTTTCTTTTTGAGCGAGTTGATCGCTGAGTTTAGCCTGGTTTTACTATTTATCATGAGTGCCCGTTAGGCTATGTACTATGTATGCCCAGTTTCACCTTTTCTATAGTTTCAGTGTCAGCCAGTGCTGTTTTCCCAGTTAGTGAGTTGAACCTGCACGGAGAATTTAAGTCCGCTGCGGTTTTACATGTCTTAGCCATTCAGCCATAGGTGCAGACCAACGTTTACTATTACGTTGGTGATAACTAAACTGCACTACAGTGCAGTTTAAACACTGCAACATTGCAGTGTAATAAGCAAAGATAGGCGTTAGGGAGAGTCAAAGGACAAGCAACCGACGAACGAACCAAAGGACGCAAGCGCGTCCCGGGCCGATCGCCCAGGGCCCGAGTAGTACAAAGGACCCTATTAGGTAGGAAACAAGGCGAATTTAGCCTTTGGATAGGTGTGGTCTGACAGAAAAGGACTCGCCGCCTCGCCCAAAACCCAACATCAAAACCCAGGAGAAATTAACAGGATATCAAAGTCCAGGGAGAATCAACTGGCTGGAGGATTGTCCCGCAAGTTGTTTAAAAGGACGCCTGACGCCGCGTTGCAACCCTGACCGTGTCCCGTCGGCTTGAATTAAAGGAAACTGTTCCATTTTTCAACTTCATTTGCCCCCCCTCCCGTCTTCGTCGTTCGGTCAGTCGTACTATTAGGTAGGTAGGGATGCCAAATGCTGTAGGGTGAATTTATGCATACGCACAAATGAGAGTACATTTTGAGGATAAATTCCCAGGCACCTTTTGTCCCCAGTTAGAGTCGACATCACCCTACGTAGCACCACAACGACGCTGTCGAGATCGCATAGTCAGTCTGAGCACTGTTGTTCCTTCCCCCGCTTGAGTATTCGTCGCCCAGAGCGACTTGCGTTAAGGAACGATTTCCGAAGCACTCTAGGGCCCCTGCTTAGTGCGCTGTACAGCTGAGTAGTTCGCTAGCATTGAGTGAAGCAGGGATAACCGCCACTAGTTCGCAACTTGGCGAATATCTGCACGCTCCTCGCCCGTTTTCCTTTCAACGCCCCGTGCCGCCACACTGTGCTGGACTGTCGCGACCACAGCAAGATACTTTTAGGCTTTTTGTGGAACACTCGACCCTTCAATAAGCGTTGATCGTTGTAAATAAACGTTGTATTTTGACACGCCGACTATAGTCTTCTTCGATACCGAGACGATAGGACGTTATGCTTTTCTGGTTTGTCCGCTCGGACGAGCAGACCCTGTTCGCCATAGTTTGTGTGCGAGAATGTAGCAAGCCCTGACGAGCATGGCCTTCTATCAAATCTATTTCGTGTTTCACTGGAATCAAATTATAAAATCTGAGGAACACAGTTAAAAAAGTTAATTCGTTCCTGGCGATAATTTGAAAATTTCAATAGGGATTTTTGAATACTTACACCGAAATGGAATTCATTGAAAAGCGCAGGCCACGCCATTGATAATCCGACTCTAAACACTCAGGGCTTGTCGGAACACTGTGGGGGCCACATAGGTCAATGCTCTAACACGGAGCACCCTCAGATTTTTCTAGGTAAATCGCCTTGAGCTTCAAATTTCTAGGGATATTTCCATATTTTATTTCAAAACTTACCACACTAAAATCGAACTAAACAACTTCCGATGAGTCTAAGGTAGGGAATGGCAGCTAGGCTCCATGACCTGCGAGCAGGTGTCGGTGCCAGCCTCCCTGGGGGACCTCAGAAATCATACCCGATACTAGACACGCGCGCAACCTTTCGGGCGGGGTCCGAACACATCCCGTGAAGCGCGCCTGCGGCCTGCTAAGCTGCGTAGCTTCTTGGGTCTGACCAAGAATAGGATTAAAATTTAGTATTCACGGTCCACCCTAGAGGTTACGATAGCCGTGGTCGTATGGGCATGGTGTTAGGAAGTTGCGCCATGCAGCTGCGTCACCGGTTATTACATTAGGAGTGACACAGCCAGAATATATAGCCCCAATTAATCGCTATTTTATATACGGTTCAGATTTTTGCACTGTAGCGATACGCTACAATGATTATAGCACTGGTATTGTCCTAACAGTGCTTCGGTGAGTAACAACGCGTCATTTGACGTAAATTTCATTGTATATAATTTAATGATTAATATTTTTATCTTTTATTTGGCTCATGCCTTCACAGCAAATTTCTAATTTGAAGAGTCAACGTATACTGTTACTGTGCACTTCGTCTTGGTTCAAGAAATTTTGCTTCCAAATAAAACAAAAATATTTCTCAAGATAAAACGAGAAGTAAATGTCATTGTCGATTTGGTATTAAGGCTCGACATTGAATTATTTGCATCAATTAAACGAAATTGGCCCATGGTTTCTTCGGAATCAATTGTTTATATTTTGATCTGGTTTAGCAAGTATCTATATATTTGTCGCCATGAGGGATCAATATGAGGCCGAGTCTACAGTTTTAACTGCTGCTACCTAATATTTTCATAAAACATTCAGCAAATTGCAACAATTATACCTATTTGTTAAAGAGCGTGGGCCCTGCCGAACATATAACATATATAACAGTAACCTTATAATTATTTGGCTATATATAAATTGACTAAGCCAGTTTCCGACCATTCATTCATAAACGGATATGTGTATTGTTTCATTCATATCTATGTATGTACATTTGTTTACAAATTACACACTAGTTAGTAATACTACAATAAGTACTTTTGAGTGAGTATACAATGTTTTTGTCAAAAGTAATCAAAAATATCACACTTGACCTATTACGATAAAACAGCTATACTTTACTCTACTGGCTGTTATCTATCTTTAGAAATACATCAACTTTCGACTGGCACTGTAGGAACTCCAAATGGCACTATGGATCCGGGACTTAATCCCTATTACCTAAAATATGACACTTGATGTAATGCGATAAAACAGCTATACTGTATTATTATACTAACTGTTTTGTATCTTCAGGAATGCATAAATTTTCGACTGGCACTGCAGGAACTCCAGATGGCACTCTGGATCCGAGACTTGATTCCTCGCGCTACAGAATACTACGTGAAGAACGAAGTTTTAGCTGACGATATTTCAATGTATTTTGACGAGAATGATCCGAAGTATCGACAATGGATAAAAGATAGGCAGCAAGTTAGCAAGAAGTCCGTCGAAAAAACGGATGAATCCGCATCAGAAAACGAACAAAACATTCATGGATATGACGAGAGCAGCGGTGTTGTTGAGAATACCGGCGATCGACCACATCCTGCGACACCGGTCAATTCGATAGAGGAGGTGTGTAGTCCATCGGAAAGCGAAATAGTTGAAGTCGACGGAGAAGATGTGTGTTCAGAGATGCAGATACGATCTGAGCAGGTTTGTTGCTTGTTGAAATTAATGATTGCAGCACAAAAGTATTATGTTATTATTTTATGGTTTGCTATAAATATACTGTAAGTTTTGAAATATGTGTTTTTAAATAATTTTCGAATTTTTAGCGGGATATCGCATGTATACCTTTTTGAGCATTTTTTCAAAAAATTGCGAGCGGTTTGCGATATTACTTCAAATACATATTTTTCCATTCATTGTAGTAGCTTGAACTGTTCTTTTAGAGAAGTATTGTAACACAACACTGTCGCTGTTACATGATTCCATAATTGTTATGACATTTGAAAGGAATTAATTTTTTCTAGGCTTTAACCGTTTGCTGCATAGAGTCACACACTTGTTACAATGTCCAGTGCTACGCTAAGTATATGTATAATATCTATAACCAGAACAACTGTTAAAATGTGAAGATAATGGTAATATATTGATAGCTTTGTGTAATCTTTAGGATTTAGCTAGCAACACAAAACTAACCGACATAAATAATAAAGATTTGGGAGACAAAGGTGATCCTGTTATTGGATCGCAAACCGGTGAAAGCCTTTGGGAAACAGACTCGTCATACGACGACGATCAGGATGAACAAAATAAAACTCAAGCATCGAACCACAAAGTTGTTGTTGCCGATGTGATTTCGCATAGCGATAGATCCACACAGTGTACAGAAATAGATGTTGTGAAAGCAGGAGATAATGAAATCCTGGAACGCCAATTGAACAACAATGTTGATGATGCACGTAAAACAAATAACACGACAGCTCAAGAAGGTGGTGATGCTGTCCAGCAAGAGTGTCCGAACGCAGAAAATTTTATTACCGCAACAGTGTACGGCGATATTAACGCTACTGACGTGGTTAGAAACAAAATTTTATTTTTTTCTAGAACTGAAATTGTGTAAAAGACATAAGGCGCAATTAGATGTGCGTAGAGCACAACGATGAATGCTGTATGCCAGATTACAACACGCACCTCGCTGCCTATTATAGTAATGTACCAGTTTTAAAACACCCCGCTCCCTGACCCTTACGATCTGTGCAACGGTTTAGTTAAAGATAAATGTAACTTTCCATAACTCATTATAGTATTGCGAAAATACATATCATTTACATTAAAAACATACATTTAATACATACATTTAATATATATTTAACAAGGTAACAATGCTGTGTTGCAACATGTAAAAGCATATGTTTATTCATGTAAAATTTTGGAAACAAGGTTTCAAAATTTAAAGTTAATGTTCACTACTTGTTTTCGAAAAATATTAATACTACCGTAACACAGGTTTTACAGAACTCCAACCGTTATAATAACCGCAAAACCATATGCCGACTGCGAAAATTTTAGGGGCGTTAAGGATTCTTATTTTATGCAGGAAGTCTTGGTATCAATACACAAAATGGCAGTGGTCTGGCATTACCAGTGAATTACAGGGTTTCAAAATATTGCCAACTTTGCAATTTTTAATGGCACTTTTTAACTATTGTGTTGTACGCAGTGCAAAGCATCAATATGCAAATCGAGCAACTTCTCGAAGAAATGATGAAGAAGCATTTACTGATATTATCAATGTCGTAATAAGAAAGCCTTATTGCCGTCGCACAGTCGTTAAGCTGCCGGCGACCCGTTGGCCGGCCAGACATTGAACCGCGAACCGACGGTGAGCCATGAATAGTCCGTTGACCAGCACACAAGCTGTTGATTCGCCAGTGTTTCGTTGAGCCCTAAGCTGGCCCAAAATCTTATCCATGATGGCCGTTGCTCAACACCGTTGCAGAGCCGTTACGTATAACAGATAATTATGTTTCATAGTGAAATCCGAGAAAATAATTTGATTTTGCGATAATCAGTATATCATACATGCTCAAGGTCAGAAGTCCAGGGGAGTAGCTGGGGTCGTCGGGAGAGGAGGGTTGGCCTTCGGTCTCCCATTGCCCGATGTGGATCAGCCGCTCTGGCGGAGGGGTGGGGACGAGTATAGCGCTTTCGGCGCGTATGTGTTCAGTGTTCAGCGCCGCCGGGGGTAGGCTGACCTGTGGCAGGGGTGTAGTATGCCCTGAGAATCGCACATCGCGCCTAGATAGAGGGATCCGACACCTCAGAGGAGATAATACTTCCTATCGTCATGTATGCTGTATTTTATATGGTGGTTAAGAATTGCGTAGAGTAAGCAAGCGTAAAATAATTTTTCCCCCCCAACTGGGATTGGGCCAAATTTACGGCCCTGATTAGGCTGAGGGCGAAAAAATCAGAGAAGGGGCCCACCAACTTTTCAGTATAGCCCCCATAGTCTGTGGACCCCCAATCATCTCTTACCCCCAAAAGAGATCTCTTCGAGATCAGGGTCGCCCCTTTTCAGGTATAACCTCCTAATGATGCTAAATTATTGTTCTTTTTATTTGGATTTTTTGGGGTATAGAGGCTTTTTTGGCAAATTTGTTCCCAAAGCCGCCTAAGATTGTCACCCCCCTGATTGAAATAATTTTTGAAGTCGCTTTGTTCAACTTTCGAGACTAGACTGTTATATATCTATTTTAGTACTTTCACCAATTCTTTGGCAATCGGCATATGTTTTAGTGGCTATTATAACGGTTAGAGTTCTATAAACCCTGTGTTACGGTTGTATTAATATCAAAATGTATTTCGAAAACAATTCGTGAACATTAACTTTAAATTTTGAAACCTTGTTTCCAAAATTTTACATGAATAAACATATGCTTTTACATGTTGCATCGCAGCATTGTTACCTTGTATTTCTTTCCTTACAAGGTTACGAGATGCACTTTAGATTTAGGGTTAAATTTCGGTCAAAAATATAATTATGAAGCTTTGGTCACCTAACATTGACACCTATTTGTTTGTAGTATTAGCATCAGAGACTTTTACAAATAAATCTTATTACAATACAGGTTAGAATTTGTGCTATAAGCTCGGCTTGGTTGTGGAGCTGAGTCTGTTATGTCTACACGGACGAGCTCCACAAACCCTAGTATATATATGGGAAAGCCGAGGTCGGCTCTTAAGAGCACTTTTCTAGAACAATAAGTATAATTAAAACAAGTGAGATATAGCACGTATTCTGTCAAAGACAAGAACAGCTGAAGTTTCGTCGGCTCGTCTATAAATACATGTATAGTTCGTCTGGGGGTTTGTAGTTGTCCTCTCCGCGCTTGGGAATCGCAAAGTTTTATTAGTTGGAGACTGAGATCGGATCATAACTTGTGATCGGAAGAACCGAACTGAGCAGAGCACAGGAGTGTAGCCTGAACTCTCCGCACGCGGGGTGGGGATTGGGGCACACGATGTGCAAGATGAGACAGGGCACAACGTAACCCCACCTTGCGCACATAAATATGCACTTCGGTTTTCTGTCATCCTGCACTGACGGCGCGTTTGATGAACCGGGGCCAGGTCCCCCGTGCCCGCTGCGCTCTTGGCTATACCCATGGCCAAGTGGACATGATTCAGGAAGAGCCACCCCCTACCTTAAACGGTCCGATTTTCCCTGCACACGCCGAAAGCACACGTCTCTCGCGAACTCGGCTACCTTGGGACTTACCATGTATATAGAACCTATATTACTGCGTGCTTAGCTACCGCTAACTCCATCGACAAGCCAATAATTTAACTATCATAGAATAAATATATTAAATAGCTTAAATAAACAATATATTATATAATCAAATCAAAATTAGATTGAATTATAATGGCAAACGGACGACGGAAACAAATGGCGAAATGGACGTGCCTGTTCTATTCACCAAAACATATGTTTTTGAAATCTGACTCGGCTTCACGAACAAATCTCTATTCATTCAAAAACGTGTTCTCAAAGTTTTGTTTAAAAGTACTCTGCTCTTGCAGTAAATCTTTTGCCGCCTTGATCGAAATAACACAAATATACAGCCAACATGGGCTATTTCCAAAACTGACCAAATTGTACTTCTTTAAAAATTATATCGCCAAAGAACATTAATATCGATTTATTAAAAATTCCAAATATGTCCGTTGAAAAATGCACCAGTTTTGACACACAACATATGATAGGGACACTGCGGTGTCCCTATAATTTATATTACAGCTAATATACATATCATTTGGACAACAACATTGCCCGATTTTGCCACCTTATGCTGGAAACAAAATATTTAGGTATCAGCCAGTCTACTTGTTACAATTCGCTTCTTGTCACACAGTGAATGGCATCTTAATAGTTGTTTGGACAGCGGCATATTCTACTATAAATATCATTCTCACTCCAGCAGTGAACTAACACGTTAGTGTGCAAGTTAATTATGGTATATATTACATTAACACACTCTAATGTCATGTATTAGGGATGTAGCGCTAGGTGTATGTAAGACGGGCGGTGTTCTGTTCGACCACAAGTTGCTGTTCAACCGTAGAAATAGGAGCCGACATAGTCTAACTTCATACCTTCACGAGTCGTTTGTTTCGGAGTAACCAAAAAAAGCGTTCCAAACAGCGCTGATAAGTATTATGTCATTATATACTATAGATTGGAATCTTATGATTGCTGAATCGTTAGGAAGATCGTCCAACCATAAAAATAGGGACCAACATAGTAGTATAACATATTTGACCAAATGGAATGAGACTCTTTTGTTTTGGAAAAACCGAGGAAGCGACAGAGCATAAAAAGCCGAAGTTGTACTGATATGCTACATTTTTATATGATAAAATGCTGACGTTGCCTTATATCCGGATTTCTCATTATGTAAAACGCTTCACATTGTATTCACATAGAATGTTATCCAATGCATATGTAAAAGAATTTTGACATAGTACAAATTAAAGACAAAATCGGACTCATTAAATATGACATTGTAGTTTATTTAATGATTGTGAATCGTAAATAAAATTAATTACGCCAATGTTATCTGAAACTTATGCGGCATTCCATTATAAAGCAGCTCCATGCGGAAGCTTTGCCCAGTATGGGTGTCTGCAATAGTCCACTGTATAATGTCTTTGACACCATGGTGTTTCTGATGGTTCTTTTAGATGATATGCGTAGCTAATGTATCTGGTAGTAATTTTATGGCATGAACTACGCCATAAAATTTTCGAAACGGCAATCAAAACGGTGTTATTTGCACTCCATGTACATGTAATGTGCTTGAGTATGGTGCCCTTGATACCGTAAATAAGATATATAGCTAGATGTAGAAACTATAGTTTAGATGATGGTATCGCATACATCTTGTGTTTTGTTATACAGTATATATACCATTAGATAGTATGGTGTAGATTAATAGCGCACAAAACATCAAATTTGCTGTTTCTTTTATCACGTTAACGTTGCAAACAACGAGTCCGATGGTTAATTACGTTTTCTGATAACAGCGAAATTCTAAGGCTGTGTGATTGCAACCCTTTTTAAAACTATCGCCACAGAAGTAAATTACGATTCCGTTAGTTAATCTCTCAAACTTGTTTTATTTATGTGTTTATGTAAACACATGTACCGTTAAAATATGCATGAAGGACACTTAAATCAGAAATTAAAAGTTAAAATTTACGGTGTGTTCTATTTAGAGTCGAATTGTCTTATTTATAAAAGTTCCATATTGTTAAAGTTATATATTTATAAAGCTTTATTCCTTTAACGTAACGTGTATCACTGGCAATTTTCAGAACACCATCAACGATTTTAAAAATTTCCAGTAATGGTCACGATTTTATATCTTTTAATATAACATGTCGTGCCTCTCGTACTTATAAACACATGGTTTCTTCTGAATTCATGTATGGGCGGTTGTATTAGGTCAAAAGCAGCATAGGGTACTATAATTGTATTCATCGATCGTCACTGATAGTTGGTTTTTATACTGAATAAAAGCTGCACACGAGTGGATCGAACCGACGTCGCGGTAGAAACAGGAGCGACTGAACAGGCGCGCAAGAAAACACGACGCGCGGAGAAAAGAGAAACAAAACAACGAAAAAGCCGCACACAACAACACAACGCCCCAATGTCGAACAGGCGCGCAAAACACGACGGAGTAACTAGTAGTAATTACAAAATCAAACTGAATATAAAGTCCTGCACACAATTGCATAGCATTTATTTCTAACGCCTTCTGCAATGTTACTGTATATTCAGGCGCGTCAAGAGATAATTTTATTCATCGATCGTCGCTAGTAGTGAACTACTTTAGTAATTGCTAAACCCGGCTAAATATAAAGCTCTGCATACAATTATAGTATTTCTAACGCCTTCTGCAATATTACTTTATAGTCAGGCGCGTCAACAGATAATTTTGCGCGGGGGTACCCTCGCATTTTGAGGGGCAAGTCAACATATGATGTAAGGTTGCATGTTGAAATAATTCTGTTGCGGATTTATTCTGTGGAGTGACGCCACATGAAACCACGGAAGCACGGCTTCACAGTGCTCCCGTGGAGATTTTCCTGTGTATATAGTCTGAGGCATCGACAGATAATTTCTCGTTAAGACTTCGCAATTTAGCGGTCGAATCAACATATTATCTAAGATGGCATGGCGAAAATTTCTTGTTGCAATTTAAAACTTATGGGTGGCAATATCTGAAACTGGGTGCCAGCGCTCTACAGCGCCTAACCCCATAGAGACTTCCCTGTGCATAATATTTGTACCTACTATCTACTGTAAAAATTGCAAAAATTGCAGCGACCACAATGTAAAAAGCATCGCGATACTTTATGCCCCCCTTAGTTGCAACAGCGGCATAAAACCGTTTCTGACAACAGACAGCTTTTGAAAAACATTTATCGAAATTTCATACTACAGAAAAAAATACATGAACAAGCCTTGGAAAGGAAGCAGAAATTTCCTGTAGTTTATTCAAAAAGCGATATTCATCGTTGTCATGCAGAAAATATCCAAGCTTTGCATCTAGTACGTCAAATCCGGCGGCACCACAAAGAGTGTCGTGCCACTGAAAAAGCAGCTATATGCCTTAATTTTAGCACGATTATGTCAGCTGAGTCGTTGACAATTAGAAGTAGAAATTAAATTATGGTAAAAATTATATGAAGTGACCTACCTATGATTACAGCAAACATATATACACTTATTGCATTCAATTTTATACTCAATTTCGTATTGCAGAAAGAAATATACGAACAAACCTTGGCAAGAGAACAGAAATTTCCAGTGGTTCACTCAAAAAGCAACATCCGTCGACGTCATGCAAAAAATAACCAAGCTTTGGATTTAGGACGTCAAAGTCGCCGCCACCACAAAGAGCGTCGTGCCACTGAAAAAGCAGCTAGTTGCAACAATTTTCGCACGATTATATCTGCTGATTCGTCGACAATTAGAAGTAGAAAATAAGTTTAAAAAAATGATATGAAGTCGTCTACCTGCGATTACTATAAACATATATACTTAGTGACCTCAAATTTATTTTTCAATTTTGTTTATACTTGTTAACATACTTCATATAGCCGAATGTCGGATAAATTCAAATAAGCAGAGAAAAACTATAATCACGAATTGTTAAATATTTACTAATATCGAATCAATTTTTTTTCTTAGGCCATGGGGTATTTCCCGATTTTTAAAATGTCAGTCAATTTTATCGACAATGTTTGATCATGTTGGCTGAAGAAAGCCTACGTATGAGTGAAACAAATCAAAATGACAAAGGTTTCAGTTTTGGCAAATACATATAAAATTTTATCTTATGCTGTATAGTATACAGGACATCTTCAGTCTATCTAGACTATCTTGTTATGCTGGGTATTTTAGTAAACAATAGGTAATTCAGTCAATTGTCAGTAACTGAAAGCGATATAAGTCTATTTATGTGCACAGTCAAACTAGCGCAAGTATAGATCGACAATACGCTATAACGTCTGCTTTCAGCTATTGATAAGATATTCAGCGTACATTTTTTTGGCGCTTTACATTGGCGATTATTCGGAAAGTATTCGAGTTCTGACCCATTCGAAAATTTAAAACCTCTATCGTTAATCGGAGGCGAAAAACTATTGCAACAACCTCACCAAGTGATGCAGATATGTCCAATCTAATTGAGTTCATTTTGTAGATCAAGTAAAGCTCTATACCACTACGAAAATGCATTTAATATATCTTGCCTTATAATTCCTTGCTATATAGTTTTTCAGAATACAGCATTTGGGCCACAAAGACTTTTTAAATGGATACATGAGACCCAAAATACACGAAAACGACAATATCTCCGTAACCGATCAAGCTATAATTGTATGATTGATCTCATTTTCAAAGGCACTCCATCTTCTATGTAGCTGCTTTGCTTATTGTTATTGTCTTTAGTTACGCTATAAGACTGAGTCAAAACGGTTATCTGCGTGGATTCGTGTCACAATGAATATTCACTCAAAAATGGTAATATGTCTGCGATCGATCGAGCTGTCTCATTTTGTAGAGTATTCATCTTCTACGCTGCTTTCCTCATTTTGGGGCAAAATGAGTTTTTGACTGCTGTCATGACACCCATGATGCACGAAAATGTCAATATCTCTGGAACCGCTCGAGTGTTATTTGAATATTATTGGTTACGTCTATTTTTGTATCGGATGGCTCATATGTAGTGCACATCCTTGCTTCCTAAATACTCAATAAGCGGTTACAACTTCTCAACTATTCATGCAAAATGGCCTGTATTCAGCTCGTCCTGTCAGTTTGAGTTCAATATGGATGTGAACGTCTGTCTAGATTACATATTGGACACTCATAATTCACCAGCACCTGAGCAGACAACAAGCTACCAGGTACAATACATTTAATCCACTAAATATAACTTAAAAAACATGTATTTTACTAGTAAATTCTACATTTCCACATTAACTCTAGCACTTTTGCAATAGAAAAATGTATAAATAAAAAAGAAATATGCTTTTAATAGAATATAGTTAATAAAGGTTTGTGTCAGTAGACCACATTTATTCAAACGGTAAGTCCTCTCACCGTTATTTCCGAACCGGGTTAGTACGATAAAATTATAGAGACACGGCAGTGTCCCTATCATATGTTTGATACTTGTAATGGTGCATTTTTAATGAAGTTTTCTGGCTATTTTATAAAATCGACGCTTAATTTCTTTGGGAGATATAACTTTTCACGATATACAGTTTGGTATGTTTCAGAATTAGCCCATATTGATTATTTATTCTTATTAATTCGCACCAGTCGGCATAAAAATTGCTGCACGATCATAGCGCTTTAAATTAAATAAAAATTTGAGAACAGAGCATTGAATAAATATTTTTTAGATTTAGTTATGAAGCCGTGTTAGATTCCACAAACGCATTCTTTGGTGAATAGAATATGTACGTGCATGTTGACATTCCATTTCCCTTCATATTTCAACTTAATCTTTGTTTTATAGTACGGATAACATAATAAAAAAGCTATACTATTCATTTGCATTTACTGAATAAATTGCTGCTCATAGTCATCTACGTGGCATTCAGAGAGTTCTAGATGTAGCTAGGCATTGCTATAATATGTGACAAAATATATTATGTTTAAAGGTGTCGAAGATGCGACGGCTTGGGTGGGGGTAGTGGGAGGTATGGGCACCAGGGGATCTAAACTTTGAAATTTTTTAGAAACTCAGAAACTTTCCCACGGCTGCGCCTAGTTCAAACTACTGTATTGAAGGGTGTAGGTAGGGGTTTCTTCACAGGGGGTTGCATCTGATAGATGAGCCCAAGTTAAACACTCCAGACGCGCGTTTAAATAGTATTTCGCTTTTCTGCCATCTCTCAGGAAAGGGAGAGGATGCTGTCAACTTTTGGGCAGGTCCAACCTTGTATTTTCTCTCCCCAGACATCACACTTCACTCATTTCAACTTCAACCTTAAAACTAACATGAATTAATTTTCCTTCCCTGGGGAGACCTTGACCTCCCAGAGGGGCGACTCTTATTATCTCTCTTGCTAGAACATTTTCTACTATTTTGGACATGGGGGATTCTTAATTTTCTTCATTTGGGCTACCTGGTTCCTATATTTTAAAATACTAATTAGAAACTAAAATCCGATAATATTCAATATTTTCAACCAAATACCAAGATTAATTCTATTTTCAAAACTTTCCCAAGAGGGGCTGGTGATTATGCTTCCCGAGCGGAATGGCACGCGGCCACACCTTGGGTAACCAGCCCATTTTACTCCTATTTCGGGGACTATTATTTCTTAAATATGGGGTCGGAATTTACAAATTTATAAATTCCCTTACTTTTGGTTTAAATAACACATTTCTCTCTGGTTTATTATTAATTTCTCCCGGTGGGGTGAATCATATTTCGTCCACGGTAGGGTAACACCCACCCTCACTCGGGTGAACCCCTTACTTACCCCTATTTGGTGATATATTACTTCTATACCCTGACACAAGACTCTATTTCACCCAAAAATTTACTTTTTCACTTTATTAATAAAATTATAAATATATTAGGGCTTTATCAAGCAGAAACAAATCCTATTATAAGGTGGGACCATATTTCATCTTTTCCCTGGGCTTAGAACACCCTAATCATCCCATGATCTTATTTTTCTTAACCTTTGGTGTTCTCTAAATTTTATTATTTTTCACAAATTCAATCTTCATATCCCGATATTCAATCTTTTTCAACGTTATACCTTTTCTCCAACCTCCAACATGCTTCACTGGGGTCTTACCTACCTATTACTGGTTGGAAATCTACCTAATCCCAGTAAAACACCCCTAAATTCCTCTCATTTTAACCTTACAAATTCACAAATTTCTTAAAATTTTAAAAACAATATTACTAAATAGTAAATATTATTACTAAATAAATTTGGCTTTTTCAAATATTTTGCGCATGCGCCGGCAGCCATTTTGGCTGAAATAGTCGTAATTATTCGATTGGATGACAACGGCGACGTGTATATAGTTTTTGGTCCTTGTTATATAATTAATTAGTGTGTTTTCATACATACGTACGACTTTGCCGACTTTTGTATTTCTGCGTTTTCATGCCAATTTGTTTCATATTAATACTTTTATAATTGCTCTTTATTATTTTTAATTACGTATTATTCTTATAATAGAACTGTCTCTAGTAAAAGTATTAACTTTTCTTTATTTTGTTCTGATATATCTTTTTGCTTGGATTACCTGGAATTAAAAATGGTTCGTTATGTCTGCTTCTCAAACATTTTCCAATGACACGTTGAAACAATTATATAGCTCAATATCCCGTTAGTGGTTACATTTTAAAATTTCTAGGTTTCCGATTTTCCTTCTGTAATCTTAGGAACTCTCTTATATGGATATATCTACGCAGCTAAAATTTGTTTAGTCCGCTTTGCATTTACTCGTAGGTACCGGATTACTAAGGTGTCCCACAGCCTGCGTGTATATGCAACCCCATGGTAAGAGTCTTTAGCTGACAATACAGGAGGTTGTACCTGTATTTTCTGGACCCTGCCGAGGTGGCGGGGTGGCTAGGCATAGTAAGCCCTGGCTGGGTTTAAGGCAGACCAGAAAAAGGGCAGCCCATCCCCTGAACGGGAACCTCTGGGTGGGATTGGTCTTTTTCCCTTTCCGGCACCGTTTTACCACCCGTTGGACTCCAGGCTGCCATACCATGGGCTGCTCTATCGTCGAAGGCTGTGACATTGGTAGCATGCTCTAGGGTGGGACCTAGTTACCGGAACTATGTCTTCGCGCAAGCCTCGCCTAGGGGTTGCCCAATGCACAGGCCGGGGAAATTTTACGCTTAGGGGGCTTGGCAGTTATGGGCCAACACCCACGTTCTATTTAGGGGCATCCTGTGTTACTTGTCCCACTAACACTAACCCATAAAATTCTTAGTTTGCTTTCAGATCCCCAAAGCCTACAGCTTATTCAGGTAAAGTTACGATCCGGGTACTTGTATCCCATAATACATGCTTATCGCGAGTCTATGCCATTATCAAAATGTCCAAAAATCCATACAAAAATTGTTATCACGTTGTATATATACGTTCCGTTTTGCTGGACAAAGGAATCACCTTCATACATTGTTAGTGTTATTATTTGTTATTTACTTACCCTAGGTGCATAATGACGGGGCTGTTAAGTTTTTTTCTTTTCCATATAATACTTTGGGTACTAATATTGTTATATCGTTTGCTATCTTGTTCATAAAAATTCTACTTAACAACGGGTATTAAAATTTTTCCACGAAACTCGTATGGTTAATCAAACTCGAGCCGATCACTAACTGTTTAGCTATTTTGTTATTCGACCTAAAGGTGCTGGTCACCTCTAAAGGAACGTCTATTTGTCCTTACGCTAGCCTCAACCTATCCCTAGGATCTTGTTGTCTCTAAGCTTCAAATGGTGCTGCGCACGCCTAAGACAGTATTATCTTACCCTTAGGGCTAGGGCTGTGCTGCGTCGATGGTACTAGGGTATACTGCGAATTGCCCTAACTATTATTTTATTTTAGGCGATCTGTATATAGAAATAGCTTTAGCGCTCTGATGCAACTCTTCTTCACCCCATACTAATATTACACACGAAACAGGTAAAACGTTTTGTTTATTGTGTAGGACCTAAAGGGTATTCCGACATTGCGGAATGTATAAAAGTACCTTCTTAGCTCCATACCTTGTCTTAATTCGGGCCGCTTTGCTGAGTTAAGCCAGAGCATGGATGCCTTCAGAGCTAATGCAGCTCACTTCTCCTCTAATACCGACAAACTACTAAGGTAAACTAAAAGTAAAGACAACGTTTTCCGATTAAATTCCTTCGGGGATTTACATACACCTGTAGGGTAACACATGCCACCAACTGTTACTCCGACACCTCTTGCTAATGAGATTTCTCAATATTTACTTTGCTATTGAAAATACCAATTTCATCCGCTACCATTACTCGATATCAATTTAAATTCAGCTGTTCACGGGCCTACTCGGGCGCACCGTGACAGTATTAAGTTTTGTCCGTGACTACAAACAAAAGCTTTTAAACAACTCTAGATTAAACTCTGTGCCAGCCTACACGGGCACTAAAATACTCAAACAAGTTGTATGCAACATCTTACAACAAGTTATCGAAATACTACAGACTCGCCACTCGAGCTCGCTGTAGTTTAAAGATAACATTTCATTCCTTAAAATTATGTATACGCAACTTCACATTGTTAACATACCAATTTTTCACAAAGCTCTAATTCACAATCAAAATCTACTTTTTCTAAATTCTATCTTCAATTTAACATTATACCACGGCTCGTTTTGCGAATTTGCCACGGTATACTTAAGCGTGGACGGCACTCTTACTCGAGCTTGCCAACGCTGACCAAAATTACTTAAATTTAGTTTCAAATTTAACTGAACCAATCTTTAGACTTTTCCAATATCAAAATTCATTAACCAGGGCTCGTCTTGTGGACATTGCCAGGGTATGATCTTTAATAGCACAGATACTCGTGTTCGCTATCTAAATTTTACCTTACACAAAATAAATTATTTCAAATTCGCTTTGGCTGAAAGGTGCCGAGTGCACGAAATCAAGCCAGGCTACATTTACAATTATTGCTTCAAGTAAACACACCTTTTTCCAGTTTCTCTGATACTTTTATACCACAAATAGTTCCATTCAAATAGTACATAAGCTACAACTAATGCTCCACTTAAATTACTCAAGCAATTGTTTAACGTAACTTATTCATTACACATGGCCAACTCAATTTATTTTAGGAATGGTCATATAATCCAGATACAACCTTGATATCCCTACCCGGGACAATGACATGTCTACCATTGGGAACTCGCGCAACTCTCACTTCGTGACAAAGGGTATCTCCGACCGCTGGTAGACCGGTACATCCCCTTGGTGGCTTCCTTCCCCTAATCTTGATTTTTCTTATACTTTGGGATGATTTCCAACCTCATCCTACTTTTACCCCCTTCCCTTCGGCCACCATTGGAGATGTCGGTTACGTTTTGGTAAGAAACGTGCTGCGGAGAAGGCCGATAAGCTCACAGATGCGTATGATGGCTTTTCGGGGGTGGTGGAAGGGAAATCTAGAGAGCCCTTGTTAACAGCTTTCTTATGAGTTTGGATGAGCGTAATGTTTTATTAAAATCATGAAGTATTAAAGTCATTAAAATTCTTGCAAGTCGCACTACCATAGTTCCATCAACCGAAAAAGCGGTATTGGGTAATTTGACATCTTAGCCAAGGTTGAAAGCACCGATTGTCTATCATTTAATAAATTTAGTTCATACGGTTTCTTTTTCAACTATCATCTCATTTTTTATAAAAATCTCTGCTTTTGGTTATAAACATGCTATTGTCTATGAATATTTACCGGAAAAGCTTTAAGGGTGGAAGCATGGGTGTTTAGTTATGTTCGTATATAGGACATAGGTAGCATATCGCGCAGACGTAGTTTGATTTATTTAACGAATTGAATCCTCGTTACAGGCTTCAACGACGTAGTGGAGCTTTTTTAATAACAATATCATTATGCTAATTGCCTAACGCACCGTGGGACTGCTTTCATTGATTGATATTGTTTCCTATCGTATTCTCATTTAAAGCGCTGATGCAACGCGTTCCGTGAAAAAGGAGCTATGTAAATGTATTATTATTAATGTGCAAAACAGTTTTTTACGCGTTACTATCACAAAATACATTCATTATTTCAAAGGAAATCCACATAAAGTTCGCAAATCACTTAAAAGTATTCTTTACGCTATATTGTTGTGACATTTTTAAATCCAATTCGGCGTGGTTATCGTTATTCGAATGTATGGTTTACTCAGGCTCGATGACGAATTGCCGCTATTAACAATATCCGTTTCCTTTTTTAGTCTGAATACTGTAAACAAATGTTAGATATAACGTTCATTAGTCACCATACGAATTGCAAATGTCAAAGCGTATACTTTGCGGGTTGCTCTATTGTTTCTATTAGATAATAAATTGTTCTTTATTACACAGTCTAATTATTTGATATTTCGCCGCATACATGATCTTAATCAGTATAGTTAATTATCCAGACATTTTCGTCAAGCTGATGATGAGATATTAATTTTCTGAGACCCAGTAAGACGCTGATGGTGTTCTGAATTACTACGAAATAACAACCCAAGAGCAACTGTCGCTGTTTTGTATTGATATGCCATAAAGTGTTAGAGAACAAAGTCTCCCATTCATGTATTAAGGTCATGAAAGAAAACTAATAAAACCAAAGTTTCATTCAAACTGGTATAAACATAGCTTTGCGGTGAGAAGTATGAATGCGTGGAATAAATTGCCTAGTTTTGTTTGCTGTGAACCTCGCGTAGGATCATCCGACTGCAGAAAATTCAGAGCACTTTTAAACAAGCTTGACTTGAGCCATTTTTTACAGTTTAATAGAAACCTTTTTAATTATCTGAAATGCTATTTACTCGCTTAATAAAAATTAACGTTTTACGCGCTATATTTTCACCGAATGTAAGTGGACTTCCTTCCTTTTCGGCTGAATTTAGGTTTATTAACTTATATTTTATTTATAATTTGCTTATGTATTTATTGTGTGATTAGATTTTGTAACCGGTACACCCGATCTTAGTAATCGATTGCATAAGTTTCGAGCTTCCAATGATGGCCTTAACGCCTGATGCCATGCCTTAATATCGTTACGCTGATTTGCCAGATATCGGTATGCTATTTGTTAATAAACTTCTTTGTTGTTGTGTTGTAAGGATAAAAATGAATATTTCATTTTAAATTTGGAACGTTAGGCACAAGTTGTTTGCTTCTAGGATAACGCCATAGCCGCTTGATATTTAAAACGTATAAGGTTGTTGAAACGATCTATAATGTAACGAATATTTTTGTTTCAAATTTGAAAGTTTCACAGTGCAGACATCAAACTTTGTTTCTCTACCATATACATACTTTGTTCGAAACCATGGCATTATTCGAGCCTTACTTGCACAAAAATTCCACTAAATTGCATTTCGGGTTGAACTGGATTCCCGGAAAGATACTATGGTGTGAACTGGAATTACCCCTGAGGTGGCCAAATTCAAGATTTACATTTCAGGGGACCCAGATCAGGACTTACATAACAATTTGTTAGACTTCGAGGTTTGATACACACCAAATACTCGAACATAGAAACAATTTGACGGCCATAGGCCGGTGCATGCGCTTGCATACTTCCACGAAATAGCGTTACATCTCACCCCGACGCTAACATCACTTTGCATGAACGGAAATAAAAAAATCGAAGTTTTTATACGCCCACGTCGAACTTATTTCGGACCAGTCACATTTCGTGACTAAAACTGCGCGGCAATTGGAAGTTGACACATTTCACATTCACATAAGCAATCATTACATGACACTTCCCTGCACTATAACAATCACATTTCATGACACTTCTCAGGCACTAAAACAATCACATTTCATGACACTTCCCTGCACTCACATGTTAGCCCGTGTTTGATGATACGTGCGTGTTCGACTTGACCCCCAGTTTCTGGGTGGGGGTGGTCAGGCCGAAAACGCTTGTATCATCAAACACGGGCTAACATTAGAGTGCAGTGAAGTGTCATACTCTTTCCTAATACAGTCTTGCTACTATTGACTGATCGACAAATTTGCAGATGAATTTTGATTTGATGCAATACAATTTGTACATTTTTATAAATAGGGTTTATATGTTTGCGGAAGGTTAAATAATACACACAGCCTAAAGATGTAGATATATAATGCTAATGGTGCGTTACACAAAGGATCAAATCAAAGTGCTCAGTGTGTACAGCGAAGAAAAAACAACGCACGTTCATTATGTTGTACTCGGGACAAATTTGGGAAAAATAAATAGGCAAAAATTGGGGAAAACTTGCAAAAATCGGGATATTGTTTGACAAAAATCGATGGAAAATTGTAAAAATCGAAGGAAACTTCGGTCAATTTTTAGTCTCTACAGAATTTCAACAATGAATCCCATCCTGACGACCTCCCCGTTCCCGCAGACCCGCTAATCTCCCCGACGACGACATCTTTAGCGAGCGCCCACTATCCCCTGGGACATCGTAGACCCACTTATGATAAACGGACAGTTTTAAATGGATTGTATTCAATTCGAAGAATAGAGACATTGTACTATTGCATAGTTTTTTCTGTAAAATTTATATAATAGTGTAATTTACTTTGTGACATCAGCTGTTATATCAATAAGAAAGATCCTAATATATGATCTTAACACATGCCTAATTTTACATACCGAGGGTATAATTTCGACGAATTCCGCCAAACAATTGACAGATGCCCAACTAAATATTGCTGTATCTAAAGCCACGGAAGCGGCAAACGACTAAATTAGGATTGTTCTTCAACGCTGACCCTCAATGTAGATCCACCTCAGAACGCAATAAAAGACCACATCAGTCGACCGATTGTGATGTGCAGATTTATACTAATGACGGGAATAATTAGCAGAAAGTGATTACGATTAATGCAAAAGTAAACTTATGCTGAACTGTCTCTATACGTGGATAAAGGGGCAGCGGTGGTTCCTTGAACGGGGATTATTGGCAGTAAAAGTTGCGATATTGGCACATGAAAGTTGGATAATATTGGCACTGATTTTCAAACGTTGGGGAAAATAGTCAAAAAATGGAAAATTTTCGAGTAGTTCAATGTGAAGGTAAACTTATCCTGCACTGTCTCCATAGGTGTATAAATGGGCCGCAGGGATTTCTTGAACGTCAGACTCCTGAAGTCTATCGGATCGGCTCCCTTAAGAGCACAAAGTGCGTGGAAAATTTTCAGACAACTGGAAAAAGTTGGGGAATATTGGCACTAATTTTTAAACGTTGGAGAAATAGTCGAAAGATGGAAAATTATGACAAAATTGAAGAAAATTATGATTTTATAAAAAGTTCGAACATTTATTCCTCAGGCTACCATCTCTTTGCCTGCTGTAAACCCCTGATTGGCGCTACCTCCCCGCCCCGACTAGACCTCGGATACTTGTGCCTTAAATCACCAAACTTTCTTATTACATAAGATATTTGCTGTACGCGAGCATCAAATTTCTTTGTCAACGAAATTAGCCTAAATTGATTTAAAAAGTTATGTTCGCGAGCAATAACTGATACATTGTAGTGCCATGGAGCGCATTACGTCACGGATTGAATTTGTAATAAAGTTTATTGAACTACAAAAATCTAAAACTATGAAACTAATAGAATTTCATGTTTCTCCCGCAACATTGGATATGTATTCTACATTAATTATTTCAAAAATGGATATACAATGGGTTTGTTGTAAGTTTAGTCGCTCATAAATACAAGAGTAGTAACTAATTTTAAATTATCAGAGTTTCAGTTTTCATAAAATAGCACCATTGAAAACCGGAAAGGATGTTGTTGGAAATTGTTAGTTCATGTCAAATCGAGTATCCTACTTCTTGGATAACAGGATATCGCATCGACTAATACAAAATAGAATGGTTAATGGTAAAATTTAGGTTTAGTGGCGCATAAATATAATCATATTAGGTACCTAATTTTGTTCTATTCGCCTTTCGCTTTTCATAATCTAGCACATCAAACGCATAAACTGCAAATGGACTTTCAGCTTTCATAAAATAACACCATTGAAAACCGGAAACGATGTTGCTGGAAATTGTTAGTTCTTGTCAAATCGAGTTTCCTATATCATGAATAACCGAGGATATCGCATCTACTAATACAAAGTAAAATGGCCAATGCTAAAATTTAGGTTTCGTGGCGCATAAATATAATAATATTAAGTACCTAATTCTGATCTATTCGGGTTTCGCTTTTCATAATCTAGCACCTCAAAAGCATTAACCGCAAATGGATTTAACACTGTCATGTTAAAATTGACTGCAGCTATATTTTTGAATTGTTTTGGTTTTGAAAATATGGATTTATACATCCTCACTTTTTTATTACAATCACTATTAGCTTAAAATAAATATGGTAAAGACCTTAGGTCTCTTCATGGGTCTTTAGAGGTATCGGTAAGGGGACAAGACGACCCAGCCTTTTTTGCACAAATTATGTAATAATTATGAACTTTAAATGTGAATCTTCAATAGAATGTATGTTTTGCGAATTCAAGGTTGTTGTTTGCTGTTACAAGCCAAAGTCATAACATAATCTATACTTAATGGTATATCATTAAAATAATGTGGAAAATAAACTGAATTTCTCGGTCAACCCAAAGTTCGATTTAATGTTCGGAACCAAATTGTATGTACTCAGACATTAAGCTATAACGTATTCTGGAATCTGTGTAGCAAATATACGTAAAACCTAAATACGAGGTTCTTAACAGAATTGAAAATACTTGTTTTGAATATTTAAACGCTTTGAAAACTACTTTTTAAATACCTTGAAACTTGAGGCTTGAGTTATTGAGGAAAGTGAAGCATATATCGGGTAAGCCTTGCAAACACGGTTTGCAGGGATTTGTAACCGCTATATCTACGTGGAAAACCTCAAGTAGTAAATTTAATTAATAAAAGAAAACTCAACCAAATTACAAACCACTACAGAAGTGATCAACCCCAAAACAAAATTGTATCTTGTCGCACTAAACATTGGTAGATGAGCAGCTGAAAGGAACAAAACCATCGTACAATTTAACTTAATAGTTAAATAACCTATTTATAACACAAAAATAGTTGAACTTATAACGTTTTAGAGCTTCAGCAATTTTTACATGTCATTAATCTCGACATAAGAAGGTAGTGTGCTCCTAATCGAAATCACTCTTGTCGCAGAACTATTTTTACATGTCATTAATCTCGACATGAGAAGGCAGTGTGCTCCAAATCGAAATCACGATTGTCGCAAAACTATTTTTACATGTCATTAATCTCGACATGAGAAGGCAGTGTGCTCCAAATCGAAATCACTCTTGTCGCAGAACTATTTTTACATGTCATTAATCTCGACATGAGAAGGCAGTGTGCTCCAAATCGAAAGCATTCTTGTCGCAGAACTATTTTTACATGTCATTAATCTCGACATGAGAAAGCAGTGTGCTCCAAATCGAAATCACTATTGTCGCATAACTATTTTGACATGTCATTAATCTCGACATGAGAAGGCAGTGTGCTCCAAATCGAAATCACTCTTGTCGCAGAACTATTTTTACATGTCACTAATCTCGAAGATGTAGAAGGCAGTGTGCTCCAAAATCGAAACCACTCTTGTCGCAGAACTATTTTTACATGTCATTAAATCTCGACATGTAGAAGGCAGTGTGCTCCAAATCGAAATCATTCTTGTCGCAGAATTATTTTTACATGTCATTAATCTCGACATGAGAAGGCAGTGTGCTCCAAATCGAGATCATTCTTGTCGCATAACTATTTTGACATGTCATTAATCTCGACATGAGAAGGCAGCGTGCTCCAAATCGAAATCACTCTTGTCGCAGAACTATTTTTACATGTCACTAATCTCGAGATGAGAAGGCAGTGTGCTCCCAATCGAAACCACTCTTGTCGCAGAACTATTTTTACATGTCATTAATCTCGACATGAGAAGGCAGTGTGCTCCAAATCGAAATCATTCTTGTCGCAGAACTATTTTTACATGTCATTAATCTCAGATGGAGGAAGCAGTGATGCTCAAAATCAAATATCTTGTCGCAGGCTTTTTTCATGTATTATCTGCATGAGAGGAGTGTGCTCATTGGGAAATGCTCTTGTCGCGCAATTTTTATTGTCATTTCTCATGAGAGGCAGTGTGCTAATGAATATTCTTGTCGAGAACTATTTTAAGCATATTGACATGAGAAAGGCAGTGTGCTCCAAAATCGAAATCATTCTTGTCAGAACTATTTTTACATGTCATTATCTCAACATGGGGAAGAGTGCTCCAAATCGAAATCCTTGTCGCAGACTATTTTTACATGTCACTAATCTCGACATGAGAGGCAGTGTGCTCAAACGAAACACCGTCGCAGAACTATTTTTACATGTCATTAATCTCGACATAGAGAAGGCAGGGCTCCAATCGAATCATTCTTGTCGCAGAATTATTTTTACATGTCATTAATCTCGACATGAGAAGGCAGTGTGTTCCAAATCGAGATCATTCTTGTCGCATAACTATTTTGACATGTCATTAATCTCGACATGAGAAGGCAGTGTGCTCCAAATCGAAAGCATTCTTGTCGCAGAACTATTTTTACATGTCACTAATCTCGAGATGAGAAGGCAGTGTGCTCCAAATCGAAACCCTCTTGTCGCAGAACTATTTTTACATGTCATTAATCTCAACATATAAAAGCAGTGTGCTTTGAATCGAAATCATTCTTGTCGCAGAACTATTTTTTTACATGTCATGAATCTCGCAGAGAAGGCAGTGTGCTCCAAATCGAAAGCATTCTTGTCGCAGAACTATTTTTACATGTCATTAATCTCGACATGAGAAAGCAGTGTGCTCCAAATCGAAATCACTATTGTCGCATAACTATTTTGACATGTCATTAATCTCGACATGAGAAGGCAGTGTGCTCCAAATCGAAATCACTCTTGTCGCAGAACTATTTTTACATGTCACTAATCTCGAGATGAGAAGGCAGTGTGCTCCAAATCGAAACCACTCTTGTCGCAGAACTATTTTTACATGTCATTAATCTCGACATGAGAAGGCAGTGTGCTCCAAATCGAAATCATTCTTGTCGCAGAATTATTTTTACATGTCATTAATCTCGACATGAGAAGGCAGTGTGCTCCAAATCGAGATCATTCTTGTCGCATAACTATTTTGACATGTCATTAATCTCGACATGAGAAGGCAGCGTGCTCCAAATCGAAATCACTCTTGTCGCAGAACTATTTTTACATGTCACTAATCTCGAGACTGAGAAGGCAGTGTGCTCCAAATCGAAATCGAAACCACTCTTGTCGCAGAACAATTTTTTCTTGTATTTATTCTCGTGATGAGAAGGCAGTGTGCTTCATATCGAAATCATTCTTGTCGCAGAACTATTTTTACGTGTCATTAATCTCGACATGAGAAGGCAGTGTGCTTCAAATCGAAATCATTCTTGTCGAAGTGATATATTAAAATGTCATTAATCTCGTCATGAGACGGAAGTGATCTCAAAATCGAAATCACTCTTGTCGCAGAACAATTTTTATATGTCATTAATCTCGACATGAGAAGGCAGTGTGGGGCCTCTTGTCGCAGACTATTTTTACATGTCATTAATCTCGACATGAGAAGGCAGTGTGCTCCAAATCGAAATCATTCTTGTCGCAGAACTATTTTTAGTGTCATTAATCTCGACATCGAAAAAAACATGTCTCCAAATCGAAATCATTCTTGTCGCAGAACTATTTTTACATGTCATTAATCTCGACATGAGAAGGCAGTGTGCTCCAAATCGAAATCATTCCAAACAATTTTTTTATATGCATTAATCTCGACATGAGAAGGCAGTGTCTCCAAATAAAATCTTCTTGTCGCAGAACTATTTTTACATGTCATTAATCTCGACATGAGAAGGCAGTGTGCTCCAAATCGAAATCACTCTTGTCGCAGAACTATTTTTACATGTCACTAATCTCGACATGAGAAGGCAGTGTGCTCCAAATCGAAACCACTCTTGTCGCAGAACTATTTTTACATGTCATTAATCTCGACATGAGAAGGCAGTGTGCTCCAAATCGAAATCATTCTTGTCGCAGAATTATTTTTACATGTCATTAATCTCGACATGAGAAGGCAGTGTGCTCCAAATCGAGATCATTCTTGTCGCATAACTATTTTGACATGTCATTAATCTCGACATGAGAAGGCAGTGTGCTCCAAATCGAAATCACTCTTGTCGCAGAACTATTTTTACATGTCACTAATCTCGAGATGAGAAGGCAGTGTGCTCCAAATCGAAACCACTCTTGTCGCAGAACTATTTTTACATGTCATTAATCTCGACATGAGAAGGCAGTGTGCTCCAAATCGAAATCATTCTTGTCGCAGAACTATTTTTACATGTCATTAATCTCGACATGAGAAGGCAGTGTGCTCCAAATCGAAATCATTCTTGTCGCAGAACTATTTTTACATGTCATTAATCTCGACAAGAGAAGGCAGTGTGCTCCAAATCGAAATCATTCTTGTCGCAGAGCTATTTTTACATGTCATTAATCTCGACATGAGAAGGCAGTGTGCTCCAAATCGAAATCACTCTTGTCGCAGAACTATTTTTACATGTCACTAATCTCGAGATGAGAAGGCAGTGTGCTCCAAATCGAAACCACTTTTGTCGCAGAACTATTTTTACATGTCATTAATCTCGACATGAGAAGGCTGTGTGCTCCAAGTCGAAATCATTCTTGTCGCAGAATTATTTTTACATGTCATTAATCTCGACATGAGAAGGCAGTGTGCTCCAAATCGAGATCATTCTTGTCGCATAACTATTTTGACATGTCATTAATCTCGACATGAGAAGGCAGTGTGCTCCAAATCGAAATCAGTCTTGTCGCAGAATTTTTTGTGGGTGTTTTTTTCTATTTTTACATGTCACTAATCTCGAGATGAGAAGGCAGTGTGCTCCAAATCGAAACCACTCTATGTCGCAGATATATTTACATGTAGTGATCTCGAAGAGAAGGAGGGCCCAAAAATAAAATCTTGTCGCATAACTATTTTTACATGTCATTAATCTCGACATGAGAAGGCAGTGTGCTTCAAATCGAAATAATTCTTGTCGCAGAACTATTTTTACATGTCATTAATCTCGACATGAGAAGGCAGTGTGCTCCAAATCGAAATCACTCTTGTCGCAGAACTATTTTTACATGTCACTAATCTCGACATGAGAAGGCAGTGTTCTCCAAAACGATATAACACTTGTCGCAGACCTATATTTCCATCTAATTAATCTCGACATGAGAAGGCAGTGTGCTCCAAATCGAAATCATTCTTGTCGCAGAGCTATTTTTACATGTCAATAATCTCGACATGAGAATGAAGATTGCTCCAAATCGACATCACAATTGTCGCAGATCTATTTTTATATGTCAATAATCTCGACATGAGAAGGCAGTGTGCTCCAAATCGAAATCATTCTTGTCGCAGAACTATTTTTACATGTCATTAATCTCGACATGAGAAGGCAGTGTGCTCCAAATCGAAATCATTCTTGTCGCAGAATTTTGTTTTTTTGGGTGTTTTTTTTCTATTTTTACATGTCATTAATCTCGACATGAGAAGGCAGTGTGCTCCAAATCGAAATCACTCTTGTCGCAGAACTATTTTTACATGTCACTAATCTCGACATGAGAAGGCAGTGTGCTCCAAATCGAAACCACTCTTGTCGCAGAACTGGGGCGTGTGCTTGCTCGATCTTTTTCCGCTATTTAATTCATTATCTCACATACTTATCAATGGAATCATTCTTTCCCATTATTTTTTTTTTTATTTTTACATGTCATTAATCTCGACATGAGAAGGCAGTGTGCTCCAAATCGAAATCATTCTTGTCGTTTTGGGGGGTTTTTTTTTTTTTTTTTTTTTTTTGCAGAATTATTTTTACATGTTATTAATCTCGACATGAGAAGGCAGTGTGCTCCAAATCGAGATCATTCTTGTCGCATAACTATTTTGACATGTCATTAATCTCGACATGAGAAGGCAGTGTGCTCCAAATCGAAATCACTCTTGTCGCAGAACTATTTTTACATGTCACTAATCTCGAGATGAGAAGGCAGTGTGCTCCAAATCGAAACCACTCTTGTCGCAGAACTATTTTTACATGTCATTAATCTCGACATGAGAAGGCAGTGTGCTCCAAATCGAAATCATTCTTGTCGCAGAACTATTTTTACATGTCATTAATCTCGACATGAGAAGGCAGTGTGCTCCAAATCGAAATCATTCTTGTCGCAGAACTATTTTTACATGTCATTAATCTCGACATGAGAAGGCAGTGTGCTCCAAATCGAAATCATTCTTGTCGCAGAGCTATTTTTACATGTCATTAATCTCGACATGAGAAGGAAGTGTGCTCCAAATCGAAATCACTCTTGTCGCAGAACAATTTTTACATGTCATTAATCTCGACATGAGAAGGCAGTGTGCTCCAAATCGAAATCATTCTTGTCGCAGAACTATTTTTACATGTCATTAATCTCGACATGAGAAGGCAGTGTGCTCCAAATCGAAATCATTCTTGTCGCAGAACTATTTTTACATGTCATTAATCTCGACATGAGAAGGCAGTGTGCTCCAAATCGAAATCACTCTTGTCGCAGAACTATTTTTACATGTCATTAATCTCGACATGAGAAGGCAGTGTGCTCCAAATCGAAATCACTCTTGTCCCAGAACTATTTTACATGTCATTAATCTAGACATGAGAAGGCAGTGTGCTCCAAATCGAAATCATTCTTGTCCCAGAACTATTTTTCAATGTCATTAATCTCGACATGAGAAGGCAGTGTGCTCCAAATCGAAATCACTCTTGTCCCAGAACTATTTTTACATGTCATTAATCTCGTCATGAGAAGGCAGTGTGCTCCAAATCGAAATCACACTTGTCGCAGAACTATTTTATACATGTCATTAATCTCGACATGAGAAGGCAGTGTGCTCCAAATCGAAATCACTCTTGTCCAGAACTATTTTTACATGTCATTAATCTCGACATGAGAAGGCAGTGTGCTCCAAATCGAAATCACTCTTGTCCCAGAACTATGTTTACATGTCATTAATCTCGACATGAGAAGGCAGTGTGCTCCAAATCGAAATCACTCTTGTCCCAGAACTATTTTTACATGTCATTAATCTCGACATGAGAAGGCAGTGTGCTCCAAATTGAAATCACTCTTGTCCCAAAACTATTTTTACATGTCACTAATCTCGAGATGAGAAGGCAGTGTGCTCCAAAATGAAACGACTTTGTCGAGAATGCATTTTTACATGTCATTAATCTCGACATGAGAAGGCTGTGTGCTCCAAGTCGAAATCATTCTTGTCGCAGAATTATTTTTACATGTCATTAATCTCGACATGAGAAGGCAGTGTGCTCCAAATCATTCTTGTCGCATAACTATTTTGACATGTCATTAATCTCGACATGAGAAGGCAGTGTGTCTGAATGAAATCAGTCTTGTCGCAGAACTATTTTTACATGTCACTAATCTCGAGATGAGAAGGCAGTGTGCTCCAAATCGAAACCACTCTTGTCGCAGAACTATTTTTACGAAATATGGGTTAGGAAATAGGGTGTTTGAAAATAAAATGTGAATTTTAGATAATTTTATGCGAAAAATTTAGGTTTTGGAGGGTGTATGTATATGGGAGAATTTTGGGATTTATACTGGTTTTAGTATATTTTATATTTGTATAGCTAAACACATAGCTAGTCGCAAGTTTAGGTATGGAATTATATAGGTATCATTTCACACTACTGCGTTTATTGTACCGTGCCAAGTATCGGTGGTGTAGTAGGCTGCCAGGGGATTCCCGGGGCTAAACCCCATTTTTTCAGTATTTTTCACTAAATAATGTTATTATACGTGTCCCCCAAATTTTAGTTTCTATAAAATTCTAAAATCTTAAATTTTTCTTTTTCCTAATTTGCATAAATGCGCGCTTTTCATTCACTAGCTATGTTCTATTTGAAGCTTGATTTTGTTTTATTGTCAGTTTGTTGCTTGTCTTCATCGAGAGTGCGGCAAAGTTTTCTGTGTTAGCTTGAACGTGTTTTATCGACATACGGGTTTTCTATCGTATTGTTTACCTAGCTAATATCACTGGGTATAGCTTTAGTGAGTTTATACGCTTGATCTTGATTTCGAGGGTCATAGAGCGGAGTGCTGATACTTAAAGCGTTGCGTACATTACATGTTGGTTACGGTGTATCGTTGTCCTGCTGGATGTGTTTATACTCGGCCCTTCGCCCAGTGGATTAACAATTCGGAATTTAGGATACGCCTACACTCGGGTTTCCATAGCCGCGCTTAATATTGCGTGAACGTATGTGTCGGAGCTGGATTTCTTTCTGCGGCAGTGTAACTTCGTGATTACGCGACGCTCCGACTCCCAGAGACTACTATATATAACACACCAATTTTACAATTTAGTTACAATCCTGGCCACCAAGTATATATATAAATAACTGGGGTGCGCGAGATCGTGCTCTGGCGTGCCTAGTGTGAGCTTATCGGCCTTCTCCGCGGCACGTTTCTTACCAAAACGTAATCGACATCTCCAATGGTGGCCAAAGAGAAAGGGGTGCAAGCAGAGCGAGTTTGGGAATTACCCAAAGAATATAAGTAAAGTCAAATATAAGGGGAAAAGAGCCACCAAAGGGGATGGACCGGTCTACCAGCGGTCGGAGATACCCTTTGTCACGGGAGGAAAGTTGCGCGAGTTCCCAATGGTAGACATGTCATTGTCCCGGGCAGGGATATCAAGGTTGTATCTGGATCATAAAACCGTCCATAAAATAAGCTAGGTTGGCCGTATGTAGTGAGTAAGTTACTTTAAACAAATGCCTCAGTAATTCAAGTGGAGTATTAGTTGTAGCTTATGTACTATTTGAACGGAACCATTTGTGACGTAAAAGTATTGGAGAAACTAGGGAAAAATAAATTTAACTGGAGCAAAAATTGCAAATGTAGCTTGGCTTGATTTTGTGCACCCGGCACCCTTCAGCCGAAGCAAATTTGGAATGATTTATTTGGTACAAAGTGAAATTTAGTCAGCGGAATCGAGTATCTGTGCTACTGATGAGTATTCCCTGGGCGAGTCCAAGAGACGAGCCTTGGGTAATGAATTTTGATGTTAGAAAAGGCTTTAAGAATGGGTCTAGCTAAATGGAATTTAGAACTGAACTCAAGAAATTGGATCAGCGTCGACGAGTCCGAGTAATCATGCCCTCAACGCTTATTTTTATATACCTTGGCGAGTTCGCATAACGAGCCATGGTATAAGGTTGAGTTAAAAATAAATTTTAGGAAACATAGATTTTGATTGTGAATTAAAGCTTGGTGTAAAATTTAAATTTTACTGAGATGAATTTTCCTATACACAGTATATATTAAAGGCGAGAATTTTAGACGAGATTGGTCAAGCTGTAAAGAGGCACAAGTATTACAATCCTACTAATGTCCACTAGGGAGTGAAAAGCTATCTTTAAACTACAGCGAGCTCGAGCAGCGAGTCCGTAGCATTTTGACAAGCCACTGTAAGACTCCGCGTAGTATTTCCAGAATATTTCCAGTGCCCGCGTAGGCTGGCAGAAAATTCAACCTAGAACTTTTTAGAAAATTCTGTTTGTAATTACTTACAAAATTCAATACTGCCACGGTGCGCCCGAGTAGACCCGTGAACAGCGAAATTTAGATTGGCATCGAGTAATGCTAACAAATGAAAAGACTAATTTCAATGTCGAGATATTCCTTTGAAAATATCATTATCAAAAAGTGTTCGAGTAACAATCAATAGCATTTGTTAACCGAAATTTTCCGTGTAAATTTTAAAAGAAAGCAACTAGATAACATTGTTCTTACTTTTAGTTTTTATCATTAATTCGTCACTATTAAGGGAGAAGTGAGCTGCATTAGCTCTGAAGGCGTCCAAACTCTGACTTAACTCAGCAGAGCGGCCCGAGTTAAGGCAGGGTATGGAGCTAAAGAGTTACTTTTATCCATGGGGTTAAGATTTGCAAGCTATGGTGGGACACACCTTATACTGTGCTAACTTCGTCTGTATGTTAACCATTAAATAAGAAATTGGAGTATTACCTGTTGTATCGTAGTACTAGTATTGGGGTGAAGTATAATTGCACCAGGACACTAAAACTATTGCTATATACAGATTGCCTAAAATTAAATGACAAGTAGTGCAATAACGATATAGCTGGGTGACGTAAACGTATCGCAGTGACAAGCTAAGGATTCCCGGTAAGTGCCTAGCACCTCTAAAGCGTGGAACAATAAGATCCTAGGGACCAGCTAGGGCTAGTGCAAGGGAGAATAAACGCATCCCTACAGGTGACCAGCACCTTTGGGTGGATTAACAAGACAACTGAATAATTAGGGATCGGCTCAAGTTCGATCAACGACACAAGTTCCGCTGAAAAATTTTAATACCCGTTGTTAGCTTGAAAGTTTAAGAACAAGAAATAAACAAAGTAACAGTATTAGTATCCAACGCAATATATGTAAAACTTAACAGCCCCGGCATTATGCACCTGGGGTAGGAAGATATCAAATAGTAACGGTAATGAAGCACAAATATGCTTCTCATGTCCCGCAATATGGAGTGTATACGGGGGTAACAATTTTTATATTGATTTTGTTTTGAAATTTTTGAGAATGATCGGTTCGTAAATATCATGTATTATCGGATACATGCACCGAACTCGTAACTACCTGATGAAGCCGTGAACCTCGTAAGCCTGAAAAATCTAACGAAATTTATGTGTTAGTTTAAAGGACAAGTGACACAGGATGCCCCTAAATAGAACGTGGGTGTTGCACCATAAACGCCAAGCCCCCTAAGCGTAAAATTTCCCCGGGCTGCATGCTGGGTAACCCCTAGGCGAGGCTCGCGCTAAGACATAATTCAGGTAATTATGTCCCACCCTAGAGCATACTTGCAACACCGCAGCCTTCGACGATAGAGCAGCCCATAGAAGACGGCCTGGTACCAACGGGTGGTAAAAAGGTGCCGGAAAAGGGAAAAGACCAATCCCACCCAGAGGTTCCCGTTTAGGGGATGGGCTGCCCTCTTTCTGGTCTGCCATAAACCCGGCTAGGGCTTACTATGCCTAGCCATCCCGCCACCTAGGCAGGATTCCGAGAGTACAGGACGAGCCTCCTGCATTGTCACTATATAATGTAACCTGTGTTTGCACCTATTTATGGGTAGGGGGCTATATGTGTACCTACCTTTCGGAATTACTAACTATTTAAAAGCACTATGCGTGAATCTCTGTGGATAGCATGAGTAGGGGTACCGTAAAACCAAAAAGCACCTGTTGAAAAACCGTATAAATCCGACGCGAACTTATAGTAATAGCAAAATTTAGTAATAATAATACTTCATACTATTATAATAAAGTAACATAATAAGAAGAATAATAAAAAGTAGAAAATTCGCAAAAATGTGACAATAAGAGAAGAAAAATATAAAAGAGAAAACTTCACACAATACACATTAACAAAACACTAATTAATACTGGAGAACAAGAAAACACGTCGCGCAACCGTCGTCCAATCGAACAATAACAACGACTATTTCAGCCAAAATGGCTGCCGGCGCATGCGCATATTTGCCGATTGTTTACACCGCAGTGAAATGGTAGCTAAAGTAATTTATTTATTAATAAATTTTACTTAATAATATTTTCAAAATTTTAGAAAATTTCCAAGAACTTTTAGGGTCGAAAAGAGAACAATTTAGGGGTATCCCACCATGAGGATGTAGATTGCTGGATAGGTATGGTAAGTTAAGACCCCAATGAATCGTTTAGAGGTTCAGGAAATGGTATAAATTTAGAAAAGGTTAAATATTAACGTATGTGAGTTTATCGGCCTTCTCCGCGGCACGTTTCTTACCAAAACGTAACCGACACCTCCAATGGTGGCCAGAGGGTAAGGGGTGAAAGCTGAGAGCGAGTTCGAGAATTGCCCAGAAGGAAGTGAAATCAAGAATAAGGGGAAGAAGCCACCAAAGGGGATGAACCGGTCTACCAGCGGTCGGAGACACCCTTTATCACTGGATGAGAGTTGCGCGAGTTCCCAGCGGTAGACATGTCATTGTCCCGGGCAGGGATATCGAGTTTAGGTCAACGTTAGGTAACTAATGGTGAACTAAGCTGAATAGGCCGTATGAACGTATATACACTAAAATAAATTACAGTTCAACCAATTCGAGTTGATTACCAATTGTATCTTGCAACCTAAACAGATGCAAACCGTTGTTCACATTAAAAAGTAAATTGCCATGGGATAAAAATTGGGAGTTTACGTATGGATGGCGTTGGTGCACTTGGCATCCTTTTAGACGTAACATCTTCAAAATTAAGTTGGGGCTAAACTGAATTTTGATTAGTACGATTGCATTTCCGTGCTAGTGCTGACTGTACCCTGGCGAGTCCGGATGACAGGCCATGGTGCATTTATAAAACTTTGACTAGAATAAGCTATGACACTAAGTAAAACGTTGTAAAAGTTTGAATTGTGAAAACGAATAAATTTAAGATGTAGTTAAAAAGGTTATGCAAAAGTTTTGAAGTCTGAAGAAAAAGAAAAAAACAAAATTACAATATAGCGAATTAAAACGATTATTTACTTAAAGGTTTCTTGTATGGTTTTATATGGCAGTACCATGCCCGTGTAGGCTAGTACACCCCTAAGCTTAGAGTCCACCAGAACGTGTCCAGGAACACAGGCTCTGGATTCAATACTTATAAATTTCATGCAAGATGTTTTAGGCAAAATGTCGCTACGGCGAAGAGTCCGCGTAACAGTCCCGTAGCGCGTAGTAAATAAAATTTGAATAAGTTTTGGCATAAATTTTGGAAAACAAAATTAGAAAATTTGAACTAATAAATTTTACCATAGGTGATCGAATAGGAGTAGGGTTGAACCATACAAGTTCTGAAGGCATCCAAGCTCCATCTCAGCTCGACAAGCGGCCAGAGTTGAGATGAAGACTGGAGCTTTGAGGGATTTCTTATAAAATTGTTAGCTTGTCCTGCAATACTGGAAAATTCTTTTACCCAGAACGACCGTTTACCTTTTACCTAGTTTATGCATAAAACAAAGATCTGGGTTTTACCTTTAGAGATCGTAATATTAATGTCGAAAGATTGCACCAGAACGCTAAAGCTATAAATATTTACAAGTCGTCTGAAAATAGTTCAAGAATAACACCACTACAATAACGAATCTAGCAATCCATTAAAACCAGAGTCTTTGATAACAACTTGGCTAATATTCCCGCACCAAACTGGTAAATGCCAAGTGAGCAAGTGCTAGCAAAATAACGTGGCCCTGCCACCTGGAGTATTTTACAAAGAATAGCGCACGCGTTGGTGACCTGCACCATCCGTTGGCTATAAGCAGTAAACTACAAGTATAAATAATGAAAAAAAACAACACCATCAGGTCCTGCTGGATAAATGACATGCACAGCCGTATAGTAGAAATTTTATTACCCGATGTTAGCTGGAAATGTTTCAAAGATTTTATGGTAACATCGTTAGAAAACAATAAAAAATTATGGAACAATACTTAACAAAATCCAGGCATTATGCACCCGGTATAACAACCATAACAAACTTCCCAAATATTGAGGTCATAGTGATAACCGTGAGTTTCGCACTGCGAAACCAATCTTCCTACAACAGTTTTTATAAATTTTTATATTTTTAAAGCGGTTTTAGGACAAGAACGTGCGATCATGCATTATAGGATACATGTACCTAAAATCGTACTACCTGAAATGTTCGTGTGGTTCGTAACCCTGAAAAACCAAAGAATTTTAAGTGTTAGTGTTAGTGTTGAGGGACAAGTGACACAGGATTTTCCCTAAATTGTTGGCCCATAACTGCCAAGCCCCCTAAGCGTAATATTTTCCCGGCCTGTGCATTGGACAACCCCTAGGCGAGGCTTGCGCTAAGACATAGTTCCGACAACTATGTCCCACCCTAAGGAATGTTTGCAATGTCACAGCCTTCGACGATAGAGCAGCCCATGTTGTGGCAGCCTGGAGTCCAACGGGTGTTAAAAAGGTGCCGGAAAGGAAGAAAGACCAATCCCACCCAGAGGTTCCCGTTTAAGGAATGAGATACCCTTCTTCTGGTCTGCCTTATAACCCGGCTAGGACTTACTCTGCCTAGCACACCCGCCACCTCGGCAGGGTCCAGAAATGCAGGTAACCTCCTGCAAAGTCACTGCGAGTGAGCCTAATTTTACTTATGTGCGTGTATGTATGTATGTATGTGCATGGATGTCGCTCGGTAATTTTGTGTCCCAATGCCACGAAAATTCACGAACAGAGACCGTATAAGTATGACACCAGGGGTTCCTACATGGATCACGAAATTACTATAGGTTGTCACTAACTATCGTATAATAGCGCTCCAAACACCAAGAAAAAGAAAACCATCCACGTAATGGCAAGTAACGGAATATATATATATAATATATAATTAATAACGAAAGAAAGAAAGAAACATAATAATCCACAAGAAAACAAAACTGTCAAATATACAACGCAACATCTATCTATCGCGCACTCGTCTTCCACGTCGTTCAATAACAATAAACTAGTCCGGTAGCTAGCGTCACACCAAAGTAATAATAATAGCTAGCTAATTTTATTTAATAACAATAATAATAATATATATATTAGTAATAATATTTTGCAAATTTTTAGAAAATTTTTCAAGAGTTTTGGGTGAGAAATAGGGTCACCTAGAGGTATCCCATGAGGGTTAAGTATATTTCCAGAGGGAAATGAATGAGGGGAACCCCATTGTATAGTTTTAAATGTTTAAGGAGTCGTATATGGTTAGAAAAAATCAAATATCGAAGTATTCAAGTAAGGACAAGGTGGTAAAATTTAGGAAATTCCTAACTTAATAAAGATGAAGTAATAATAGTATTAGGGTGGTTTTAGCATAAGGAAAAGATTAAATGTAATCCAGCAACAGGTAAAAGTTATACCCAAGTAGCAAAAATCTTAATACATTTGTAAATTTGATAGAAAGGTAAAAATATCGATTTCTAAGTAAAATAGAGTGTGGAATTAGGGTATAGGGATGATGTATCTAAAAATAGGAATAGGGGAGAAGTTCACCCGAGTGGAAATAAGCGGAAACTTGCCCGTTATGGACTATAATCCATCCCACCGGGAGGAGATAATGATAAATCTAAGAGAAATGTGTTATTTAAGTAAAAATAAGGGAATTTGTAAATTCATGGATTTTGAGTTAGTTTTAAAGGGTAATATGTCGAGAGGGAGTAGGAAATAACAGATGAAATATGAAATTTAGATCGTTTTCTCAATTTCGGAAGTAAGTATAGGAGTCACCCCGGTGGGAAGATGGATATCCCCCGGGGGAGGGTAATGAAGTCGGTGTGATTTTAGAAATTAGGTCAAGACCTATAAAATATTGTCTATGAGGAGGGAAATACAAGGTTGGACCTGCCCAAAAGTTGACAACGTATTTAATTTCGAAAGAAAATGGTTAAAATTATGGGACACCAAGGATTAGGAAAAATAGGATTATGGGACGATTAGGGTGTTGTTGGTCCAGGGAAAAGATGAAATGTAGTCCCACCTTAGGATAGAAGTGGTTTCTACCTAATGAAACACTAGTATATTTATAAATTCAATAATAACGTAAAAAAGTGGATTTTTAGGTAAAATCAAGTATAGTATCAGGGTATAGGGGTAATGTATCCCAGGATAAGGGTAAGTAAAAGGTGCACCTAAGTGAAAATGAATGTTACCTTACCGGGGACGAAGTATGATATAGTAGTATACCCCATCAGAGGGAAATAATAAATCCAGAAGAATTGTATTATTTAAATCAAAGACAAGGGAATTCGTAAATTTGTAAATTCCGACCCGAGTTTAGGAAATAATAATCCCCGAAATAGGAGTAAAATGGGGTGGTTACCCAAGGTGTGGCCGTGTGCCATTCCGCTCGGGATGCATAACCACCACCCCCTTTAAGGAAAGTTTTGAAAGTGGAATTAATCTTGGTATTTGGTTGAAAATACTAAATATGTGGAATTGTACCTTTTAACTTGTAGGTTATAATTAGGGGGTCCTATAACCCTAATATAGGAAAATAGAGATTTCCCATGCCCAGAATAGTAGAAAATGTCCTAACAATCGAGGCTATAAAAGTCGCCCCTCCGGGAGAGTCACTATCTCCCCAGGGGAGGGTAATTAGTTCATTACAATTTTAGGAATAAAATTCAGATTAGTAAAATATGGTTTCTGGGAAATGAAAAATACAAGGTTGGACCTGCCCAAAAGTTGACAGTAAGCTTTTACGTATTAAAATTGAAAAGATTAAAATATGCACGCTTGCCGTTGTTTACGACCTCTCAACTCAGCCGAGGCCGATCCTAGACTTAATTAGAACAAAATCAATAATGCCTACACATGTTAACTAATAATTTAAACCAGTGCTTAATATGCCAATTAGCACAAAAAACGAAAACAACAAAATCATGAAAAGGAAAAAACCTAGGAGAGGGAAGGATACAATTGAGGGATTGGTGACCAACCCGGGGTTTTGGGGCGAGTTTGGACCTGAAACACCCTGGCAGCCTGGTAAACCTGTAATACATATAAATGAAAATTATGTCTGTTGCACATTATTTAAAAGAAACTGGTATGCTGTAGCTATGTAGTTAATATAATTGCACACTTAGACTAAAAACTACAAAACTTTCAACAACTTTCAACTGCAAAAACACGCGAGATCACCCATTTAAATTGCTTTAACCAAAGTGCAGAACAAATTAACTAAGCCATTATATTCTGCCACGTAATATTGACGTTTGGAACAACCTGCCCAAATATGTGAACGGTATACCCTTGGTAGCTGCTTCAAGTCTCCATGTATTTAAGGAACTTTTAAACGAAATAGATTTGAGCCAGTTTCTAAAATTTACTAGAAACCTTTAAACAAATGTTAGTGGAATGGGTCTACCCTCCTCTTCTGTTTCTATTTTACTTAACCATAGTAATTTGTATCAACGTTTCCTTACCAAATTTGTTGTATTTAATACGAATATAGTATAAAGTATTTGTCGATTAAATTTATTACATTATATAATACAGAATTATAGGCAGATGTAAGAGTCGAGGTTTACCCCCTTTCTGCCGTTACATTATTCATTTCCTTATGTGAATTATCTACCTGATTATAAACATGTGTGGCAATATTGTTCGAACACTAGTAAAAGCATGCTGTGCGAATGATGGTTAATGAATTTCCATTCTCGAGCCGTATGAATGCGTTTCAGAAGAAAAACATTGCATTAAATGTAAAGACTCGTAGGCACCATGGGAGCTGAATAAATTTGCATATCAGAATCAAAACTAGAGCTGTTTCAGAATTTAAAAAGCTTGTGTAATTTTTCCAATTATTATTAAGATGTCCACAAGATCAAAATAGTACCTGGAAAACCAGCAGACTGATTAGTGCGTCTTCAGTGTAGGCACTAGGGAATAACTGGTCGAACGTTACCTTGTTGATCATTGGTGATTGATCTAGGGATGAAATGATTTTGATAACCCGGCTGCGCTTGGTTAACAAAGTTTGCGATTAGCTGCATTATTGGATTGAGATCTAAAAGCAAATGCGCCATGACACACCCTTATTGTTTGTTAATAAAATTAGCGAGGTCTACGGGCTAAATAACCCATGAATGATTCCTTTGTCAGGCATTTCGTGCACTTGACGTAGTGCCTCAGTTCTATCGCAAAATGGTAAACTGTGTGGTGGCAACTGTACTGGTTTTTGAATCATTGTTTCGATGGACTCCGCAATTGACTTCGACATCAGCTTTTCCCTTTGAGAACATATTGCGATAGTGAATAAAACTGAGGCTAAATATCGCTTACCGCATTCTTCAGCGTTTGTTGTGTCTGAAACTTCACGTCGGTTGGTAATTCAACCGAATTCGGCTCCGCCCGACAAATTACTTGCTAGCAACAGCTTTGAACGACCATTCGACGTTGTACCTTTCACGCTTCTGGAAATTCCGAATCCTGCGAATCGCTGCAATGTGTATGCTTAATGCTGTCCGATTCATCGCGCAACTGTTGTGACAGCGCTTGAATGCATTGTCTATTTGTGCATCGTTCACAGAGAATAGTATTCAGTTTACCCGACATCGTCAACATATACACACGTGTCTATGGAAGCACAACATTCGACAGTGTGTAACAACGTTCATGAGTTGTTACGCAAAGCGGTTTCTGCGCAAACAACTTTGATCCATTGCTACGCATACGCGCGAGCATGTAACAACATTGCTAAAGTTGTTACGTTCCCAGCATACACGTACCCACTTCTAGCACAGAGTCTGTGTGTAACAGAGCGAGTGCGGCTACTGTTTGCTCAGTGGCCATTTCTTTGTTTCAAATTGGACCCTCTGAGTCTCTTTTATTTGCGCAGAGATATATTATTAGTTAACATCTCTTTTTAGGAAATTTTAACTTCATTCAGAATACTACCAGGAAGAGGACAAATTTTAACCTTACGGACGACCGCATGCAGACGGGGCGTGAACCTGACATTGTTTAATATATATAATGCATTGTTGTCATAAAAATGTATTGTTACTGTAATGTGTTGAGAGGATCACGCTCCACGGGACCGTGGTGATCGGGGCTATTTTCGCACTACATTCGAAACGTTAATAAACTCAGTGGCATCCGGTCGATCCCATAATAACGGGAATGTGTAACGGTACCATGTTATAAGTGGTAATTGTAATTTAACTATAGAAGGAACGGGTGCGCACTCGGACTGGCCGGGGACAATAGCCAGAACTCTCAACACTCATGCTCATGGGGTTAATACTTTGATTTCGTACCCTTAGCCTGATTCCGGTGCGCACGCCTACAATTTGCAGTGCTTGTTTCACTGTGTGTCAGGACATATCAGGTAATATGCAGAAATTGATAACTTAGAGCCCTATTCGATTAGGGTCACGATTTGAAGTAGTCAGACCTATGGAAGGACCTGCCCTGATACGCAGGAGTTAAAATAATTTGTTGTATTTACATCATGGTGAAGTTTAATGGAGTAAGAACCAAAATATGGAACAAGAAACTGGGAACACCTAACCAGGAACCTAATTTTAACGGCCTAACTTAAATTCGCAATTCCTAAATTTATTTTATAATTAGGACACTCGGGCTTTACCGAATTGCCATTAGGGATGTCTAAGATTGCTAAAACGCACCTTCGGGTCTACCTATCCCTCACCAGTAAGTACTTAGGGTCTCCTGACTAAGCGTTTAAACACCCGTTTTTCTAACTACAAAACGACAACTAATGCAACCAAACGTCGCTCATTTTTGGAACCGTACACCCCCATGAGATCTCACGCTCAATGTACCCTAAACTGGGGCCCTCAACCCTTACCGGCTCGTCCGGAATCCCGATAACCCTCGCGGGAAAGCAAAATTCTCATTCTTTTGCTCATAAAGCGGCCTCTAGCAGTCCATCTATTTGGTTTACGTTAAATTTCTATTTTTGTCCAGTAGGCGATTAGCCAGGGCATGGACATGATCCCGCCCCCGATTACTCCTCCTCTCGATACTCCTCTCCGTTCATCTGCAATCACATAAAACACCCTAAAATGCTAAGGAAGTGCTAGTGCCCTGAGCACCCGTATATTTTCTTCTTTTGAAAACCACGCGCCGACCAGCTCGTGGTTTAGTTTGTTTACGTGCTTTCTTGGCACGTTTCAGCCACTGCCCAGTTAATGCCCACTCCGATTCTTTTGTTGCCACGACGCCCTTTTCTTATGTGCCGCTTGCCGCCAAGGGCGCTTGTTTGGTGTCATTTTGAGAAAGTTCTTACACGACAACTTAGGGGTTTATCAATGTCAATGTATTTGTGTGCGTATATACGTGCACATTTTTGTATATATATAATTATATATATATACTTTGTTGCTTATGCTTATTTAAGGATACTGATGCCAAGTTTAAATATGAAAATTCTTTTAGGACTCTCGGGACAGTAGACAAAGAGAGAGGTTAGATTAGGGTATAAAAGGATACCACCCGAAATCGCATCAGGACCAGTCGAGACTTGCTTTAGCTTGTTTGGCGGTTGTCGCCATTTAATTATTTTTTCACTTTCGTATGATGGCTTGTTTTTTATTTTAGGTTTTCTATTTTCGGCTTCTCCAGGGTGATTCCTCGCTGTACCTCAACTGCGAACAGCATCACCTGTGCTTTCAGTTTCTTTTGAACACGCAAGGTCAGCCTTTGCGGACGCCGGAGCGTCGGAAGGATTCTCCGCGCGCTCGTAAAGGCCGGGCCCCGACAAAAATACCAAATTTGTAAAATTATTCAATAAAACGATATCGCCCCTACTCTCGACTGGTTCCCTGCGTATCGGGCCATTTTCTTGTCTTTTTTATAGGTCCGATGGATGTCAATGCTTTTTTACAAAATTTGATGTAAGGGTTTCATTGATAAAGGTTGGAGAGCACCGGGAGAATAGGGCAAATCTGACGGCAGTCGCGGCTACCGCCGTCACAGCCTTATAGCATCACAGAAACCACAGGAAATTTTTCTACCAAAGGTCCCGTGCAAAATTCTCAAAAAACGGGTGCCCCCAAGTCGTGCAACATCGGTAACCGGGAGCCCTGAAAATTCTTATCAGAAAACGGAAGGCCTCTGTGGCGCCAGGCGAGCTGACCTAGCACGCCATAAGGGCACTGATCGCCTTCTTCACCCTTTCAACGTTCTCCAAAATATCCTAGACAAATGAACGAATCTTCGGCGCAGTTTCGGTCGATGGGAGTTCGGGGTTTCCTCCAAGCGACAATGACGAGCGGCTGGCTTCAGTAGTAATGAAAACTTTGGCTGAGTATGGATGAATTTCAGACCGGATAGGTAAAGAGAAAGGACGCAGTCATTTCTACGAGAATTAAAAATTCGACTGTTTTGGATCACTGTAGGCGCTCAACACCCACAGTGCCGGGTTTCTTCTGCGTGCGAAAATTGTTTGCTAAGGAACACAATGGTTGAGTCATACAATTTACTGCGGGCCTATATATTGAAGAAATTATATTTAGGTGCAATTTCTCTTCTTCGTTAAAAATACACAACTTTTATACAAATAAACATATATTGACCAACATAGAGATATGCCAATATTAGGACGTTGAAAACAGAAATTGGTGCCATTTTCATGATAAATTCATTCATATGCAGCAAGCTACTTTATGTTTTGAAATCTGAATATGCCCTTTCAGACGAAGATGCTAAGGAACACCATTAATGCATATAAAACATTATGTTTGGTTTTGAGCCAAATGTAGTGTTTGCGTGACTAGTAATGGCCACTGCATATACTATACAATACTTGTATAATAGCAACCTCAAACTTTCATTCCAAGGGAAATCTGTAAGCACATAACGTACCAAATTGAGATAAAAACAAAGAACTTCAGATATTACGAGAAGAAATTTTTTATTATACTATACCATGATCGGAGCACATTGATTCAGTTAGGGGAAGCCAGTTGGTTGGTTTGCCGAAGTCGCTGCATTTTATCTTATTTTTAAAATATACCTACCGCTTTCAGACCCTCCAACAGCTAACCTCGTTTAGAGATCAAAGAACATGTTGATCTCGACAACTGGCAGTGAGCGGCGTACCATTGGCCAATAACGATAATAACGTCAATAACCATTAGCCAATTTTGTGTACACGAAAACAAAAAGCAAAGGTTTTCTGACACACAAATATAGGAGCCAAGCCTATTTGACTGTGCCTTTCCGTTAGTGAGTTGATTTCCGATGAGCGCGGTGAAACGTTGGTAATCACGGCGCACCGGTTTTAACACACCCAGAACTGGGAAAATTCTAGGAAGCCGAAAGGACCAGGGTCGTGTGATCAAGATGGGTTCCCCTGCTTCATATCTGGAGCTGCTAAACAAAACGACCTACGATAGCAAGCTCAGACATACGCATAGCAACGTCTGAGCATTAATTCGAAAGCAGCACGTAAAGCAAACAGTAGCGTACTCGTGCTAAAATGCAGGTCGGACTACCCGACCATTCTGCTGAAAATTTGCACCGATAGACTTCAGGCTGCCGTCGTCTTACTACTTTTATACTTAGTCGGTCTCGAAGCTCTTGCTTCGAAACAACCTTCTTCTCTCCGTTTTCTGTCCTGTTCTAATGCAATATTTTGTAATATTTTAAAATTTTATGTAACGCAGAGCCGGTACTTTGTACTAGGACCAGTTCAGGCCCTAAGGAATCCCAGCTGCACCACATTATATTGCATTGTGGTGCCCGGACAACCCCGGCTTTCACGACGCCCCGGTGAACTGTTAGCTGACCTAAGGGAATCGCTTAGCTTAACGAGTTGCCGGCGGGTTTACCAGGGTTTTCGGCCTGGCCCCCATTACTGGCCCACGTATCTAGTAGTATGAAGGTCCCCTGAGGGAGGGTTAACCCCTAAGCCTGCTCACAGGTACTAAGGCTGACCTGCCTTGCCCTCATTCTACTCACTATCCTTAATAATTGGGGTTCCCACACCTTGAACCTGAATGCATGAACGCGGGTTCGACGGTATCTTTGATTAGCCTGGAGGGAACCTTCCCGTTAAAATGATCTCTAGGGAACACCTGGGTACTGATCCCAGAGCATTTACCTGGTCTAAATAATTTAGTGGAAACAGAGGACCGAAACCTGCCTACGGGACCCAGCACTAAATCAGATGCAAGTTGTGCCGGTTGCTGCTTAAATGGCACCTAACTGACTTCCTAGTAAGATTATTTAGTTCCTCGAGAATAGTGTTGTTGGCAAAACCTGGTACTTGAAAAATAATAATCGGCCTTTGGTTTGTGACCTTTTTATCGACGGGTATTGGTTAAAACGTATCGCCCAAAGATGCACTTAACAGTCTAACACTTTATTAGCGAAAAGCAAAGTTATGTATTCAAAGACGTAGGTATAACATTTATACAGAATTACGAACGTGGGTACCTCGCAGTGTACCCATAACAAGGCTACTTGTGATGTGAACTTTATAAATTTTACCCCACTTTACGGGTGCAAAACATGTCTCGTCACAAATTTTCCACTAGGCCTGCTATAAACATGTGAGTTTATCGGTGTCCAAGCGTTCTCTCGTTCTCCATATTTACATGCTAAGTTCGCTTCGCCACGTCTGGGGTCACATGCGAACTGTCAGCTTATTTTGAACATTGAGACTCCTAGCGCGATAAAAAACGGATTATACCGGGCCAAACTGGAGAGCGGATAGCCGTATGCAAGCGGAAAGTAATAGGTGCGTCTCGTGGGTTCAGGCCGACGTTGCCTACCTTCCTATCATTTCAAACTTATGTTCTTGACATAAAAATAGATTGCTCCAACGAGGATTCTACCACGTCTACCATGTGTGGAAGTCCGCGTCCGATAATTTTGCTTAGATTGGGAGGGCACTTTTGTTAGTTGAACTCCTCAGGGCACTAGCTCGACTATGGGGTGCGGTCTCGAGTAACTTTGTTTGAACTTAGACTAGATTGATACGTCACAGCAGACTGCAGTTTACTCTGCATTTTTAGCATGGCGCCCCTCAAGGCATTTTCATTTCGCATCAGGGTCCGTGATCACTGGCAGCACCTCTGACCTAAAATGACTGCTATCACGTTGCTTGACTAAACCGTTTTGGATTGAGAGCCTCGAGCTATAGACTTTACGCTCGGAGGAGCATTTTAACTTCGCTAAAGCTTAACAGAAATGTGTCGACATAACACACGAGGGGTTAAGATACGTCACTCCTATCGGAATGTCCGGATCCACCCGACGATGGTTATTAATTGTTAAAAATTGACAAAATCTTCAACCGTGTCGACAAGATGTGTAACTTGCGTGAATTTCATGGGCGTTGGGCCTTACTTAGTTGAAAAACAACTCAAGGCATTCACTCAAATTTTGGCGGTTCCGTCAGGAGTCCCTACTTTGTAGTTTTATTTAGAATACTACTGCGTCCTGGGCTGCAAATGACCATGTCCGTTTTAATTGCTGTACTTCTCCGTACCCTAATTGACACTCTGTACTCTCGGATGACCTGGAGCCACTCACAGCTCACTGACATACGATACAAGGCGAAATGTTTTACAAACTTGAAAGCGTGTACGATAATCTCCAATGCAAAAGTCGAGCACGGTTTAAAGGAAAATAGGGCGGTGCGAGGTTCCGTAGTGTGCTAACATGCTCACTCGAACCGGGGAGGCCCTAAACTGTTCAATTTAAAATCAATGAAGTTCCCTGTCCAGTCTACACGGCGTGGAAACTGATGTTAAGACGAATGATCTGCTACGGAACAAATAAAACCTCAGGGAATAACGCTCTAGATTTATCGGTAGCCTCGCGAACAAATCCTACTTACACTTGTCTGAATGCCTGAGCTAGCAGTTGCGTCCAGGTCTTCGCGATTCAATTAACGCCTTACCCCCCGTGTGTCTTTGTTTTTCCAACGTCCATTCACATCACTAAGCAGTAAAATTTCGCCCACCGCGTCTAGAACATAAAAATATAATAAAATAATAATATAAATAAAAAAATAAAAACCCGACGAGCGGGGAACCAGTCGAGAGCTAAAAACTTTGTGATCTGTTAAAACGCGTTATTTCTCAGTTTTGTTGGGGGCTGCACTTACCGATGCGCGGAGCATCCACCGGACGCGCCAGCACCCGCAAGGGCAGCTCGTGCTAGCAAATTTCGGCAAAGAAAAGTACACCAGGAGGGACTCTACGCTGCGTCTACACACGAGAGCTGCTCCCAGAAAGCGCAAACTTTGGTAGTTAAACAAAGAAACGAAACTCTACAAGCAAAAACTGCAGTGCAGAAAACGGCGACAACCGCCCAAAATAAAACGTCGTCAATTTTAGAAAACTCGTTCAAGACTGGCTCCGATGCTGTGCCGGGCCCCTTCCTTTTATACTTCCAGTGCAAACCCCGTCAGAAATCTGGGTCCCCTTAATTTTCTTGACCCGGCTCCCATTTTTCCAATTTTGAATATTTAAAATCCTAGAATGATTATACATAAAAGCTGCAAATGAGCATACACACAAATATAATGGTTTACACATATGTAGAACCACACATTTCAAAATTCGGGTACAGCACACAGAACGGCGCAATCAACTTCCCGTATCAGTATCCGGTCGCCCACCATGTTGAATTTGCCCATTATAACCCTGATTCTGGATATTTACTTGATTTAGGTATTTGAAGAAAATCCCCAGAAAATCCCTTGCTGTTACATCTCTTAAATTTTTTTGGGTTTATTAAACTCCTTACTTATGGTAGAAATCAATTTTGGGGACATATGTATAAGAAAATGTAAAATATGTGTAAAAATTAGCTCCTTTTTGTCCGATATGATGTACAGCCTTTGTAATCAACTCTTAAAATTTTCCGAAGATATGAAAAATTCCCAAAGAATTAAAATTTAAATTCCCGAGAAACGGATAGAAGGACGACAATTCTTTATGGATTTGTGTTGCCAAAAACGTAATCCCCCTTATTATTCGGTACCTTTAGAAGTTTTCCCTTATTTTTAGTATTTTGAGTTTGTTAAATTTCGTTTTCTTGGTTCTGAGAATTTGTTATTCCCTTGAATTATCTCTTTGCTCCCTATTTTGACACCTCATAATAGCAATAATAGCAACAAACAATAGATATATAGATATACAGTTTAGCGCGTACCTCCAAGTGAATTTTTTGTTTGGTGTACCCCAGGAAAAGGACCCGGCTGCCGGTTTGTCTCGACCCAGGGGTTCCCTTAGAAAATTCTCCTGGAATAAATTTTATAGGCTGGTTTCGGAATTGCTATGCCTATTAGTTTTATTTTGGGATCGTTGGAAAGGAGTGATTATTACTAGCGGTGTGCTCAATTACTAGAGGACTTCCTTACAAATTGTCGCTTTTCCTTAATAGGGTTGGTATATTGAGATTATGTCGCCATTATTTCTATCTTATTCAGATGCATAGAATACTTGCGAATGGTGTCTTAAGTCGACGTTCTTGACGTACTTCGCGGTTGCTTGTTTTAACTAGTTGGATGTCTTATGTTGGTTCTCCTTCCTATAGGTATTTCTTTCAGAAAGTCGTGAAATTTTCGCCCTGTTTTTTCGCTAACGCTAGCTGCTAACGGTGCGCTTTGTGCTCGCTTTTACGGTGCAAGGCGTCCCAATTCAGCATCGCGCACTAGATGGCTCACCTGCTCACGCAAGTTGCGGCGGCAGTAATTTGAGACCATCGGTTCACTGAATTGTGGCCGCTCGCGCCACTCCATATGCGGTTCGTCCCGCTCCCAAGCGTCAGCAGTATTGAAAGTGACCGGCCAATCTGGGACTTGTACATTGTGGAGGGTGTCATGGCGCTGCCGATGGTTGGCGATTATCTTTTTTAGTTCAGTTGTCCAGGACGCTGCATCCTGGTTGGTAGCAACCCAACGCGGTATTGGGGGAGCGATAGTGATTGCCGTTGTCGGCGCTACCCGCTTTGACAACACTCTCAATTGGCGCTTAACTTTCTTGAATGCAGCGTTCGGGTTGGTGCTCCAGCGGAGCCTTTCTATAGATGTAGTAATAGCCGCCCAACAGAATTATGCACTTGAGCTGAGGCGTTAGTACGTCATTGGCAACCTGGATGAGTCGGACCATCGAAGAACCAGGCCACCCGTTGGCCAGCCATTTGTTATCGCCTGCCGTTTCTAACAGGGGCAGCGCCAAAGCATCTCCAAGGATGGCTACATGCTGCCATCATACATGTCCTGTGGTGCGATATTCACACACCTCTTCCAACAAACGGCCCATAACGTTGTGGCAGCGTCCTGGTGCCTCATTGCCTTGCAGTTGCTGATTGGAGCGTCCGACACCCCAAAAAGCGTCTGTAGAGACTTCAAGAAGTTGGCGGTCTTCGGTGAACCGAAGAATGTGTGCGTATTCCGGCATAGCAAACTTGTTGAGCAATATTGGTCGCATTATATGCTCTAACAAGGGCTTAAGGCGGGCTTTGGTGACGTAGTCTATGAGCTCATCTTTTAGCCCCCATGACCTAACTTTAACCTGCAGTGGCGTACCTGTCATTTGGAGTATTTCACGAGCGGCATCGGTCTGCTCCAGGAACGAGAACACTTGCATTTGATAGCGTTTCTCGGCGGTGACGACGATGATGCCGTCGTTGTTGAACGGAGCTGGAGCTATGTGAATGTTGGATGACTATGGCCAATTGGTGCCGTGTGAAAAGAATGCGGCATATGGTTTCGCCAAGTCCACTTGGTAAAACGGTATCGTAGGCAACTGGTAACAAACTGCCTCTGGCACGGTAAACGGTCCGACCGCTGATAATCGTCCGCCGGACCTATTGCTGGTTGGTTCACCACCATTGCTAGATCGTCGGTTGTTGTTTTTGTCGCTCATCTGCAAAGAGAACTTAGATAAACACGGGCCTGCAACCGCTTAGCTACCAAGCATTCCGCGCCGCTTGCGCGTGTGCTTTAGGTGTTTTATACCCCCTATCCTAATGTGCCTGCTTCGGCTTCAGTCTGCCTAGGCAAAAATTTGTTGTTCCTGTTATCTGTTGGGCACCCTAAAGTTTCTTCCCCTCCCCAATAGTCCGAGAAAATTTTACTATCTTTCACGACTTATAACTCAGTATCAGATTTACGTAGTATTCTTCTCTTGGTGGCGGTCGTTCCATAAGTCGCCCGATGATTTCGGCGCTCTGGACATGTTGTTCAATCCAAGCGACCAATTTGGAGTGAAACAACGGGTTGATTCCAACGTCGTCGGTCTTCCCCCTGGTCGAACGGTCCGACCACGTGCCAGGTTCGGTACCCATTAGTGACGCAGGCCATCGTAGCATTATTACGCTACGGAGGGCCTCATGTTCGATGGTGAGTTTCGTTTTCCTGGTGCGAAACTGACGCCCCCAGGCGCCACCCGTATAATTGTCGGCGTCCCATTGATGGGTTGGCGATGCCATGGAAATGGCTGCGTCTTCCCAATCCAACACTCCCCGGTGGCGCTTGAGGCGCTTAAAGTAAGGCGCCCGGCGAGAATGCCTTCCGAGTCGCCAACCACACGTCTTCATAGCCGCCCAGGACAAAAATACAATCCGTTTGCAGCGTCACCATTGTTGCAATTCGACCATATTTAACGTCGGGTAGGCGAAGACGAGCCAATTATGTTGGTATGCCACGTCAAGGAATGGCAAGGCTTGTTCGTTGCCGACGATGATCACCCGGGGCCATCGTACGAAACCATCTCGATTAAATGCGCGAATTTCTTTGAGCAATCGACCCGTCACGTTATGGCACGCGACCCGGTGGTAGCAAGACTGGGCCTGGATGGTGCCGATGCTCCAAATTTGTTCATTGAGTCACTCAGGAGTTGCCGGCAGCCGGTTTTCTCCAGTTCCTCGGCGTGTTCGTCGATGTTGAATTTTGCCAAGACGATTGGCCGCATTAGGTGGGGTCGGTACGACATGTGCCACCGTCTGACGCTGATGGGTAGTTGGCGTTGTTTGGCTATGCTGCAGAGTTGTAGCTCGGTTGGGCAAGTGTTCATTTCGCCCAGTTCTTTGGCCTCCTCTTCGCGGCCGATTAGCGCCAAGACGCCGAATTGATAATGCTCGGCGGCACTGGATAGGCGTCTTCCGTCATGTTCGAATCGGTCTGCCATGGGGTATTCGCTGGACAGTCGGCTCCACCGTGTGCCCTTGACCGCGAACAGTTTTCGCCGCTCCAGCTGGTCCACAAAGCATTAGGGCATTTTGTGATATGTGTGCCCGTCGTCTTCCGCCGGTGCGTGCCGCATGCCCTTTGGGATCAACACGGCGCTAATATCGTTCGCACTGTAGCTCCGTCGCATCTATAATGGCGATGTACGTAATGAGTCCATGTGTAAGGATGCTTTTGTTCACCGCTAATGTTGTGTCTTATTTTACCCTCTTCACCCCCCTTGAGTTTTCTTTGGGATTTTGGTTTGGTAGTACGTGCTAATAGGAATTGCATTAGTCCACTCGTAAGTCGGGATCATCCGAGTCAGACTCCTCATAAGGTTGTGGGCCGGTTGTTTGTTGTCTCCAGGCTGCGGGGCGTAGTTCCTGGCTAGAAGGATATCGTGGGAATATGGGCGGCGGGACAATTCCGCCCGGGGTGCGTTCTTCTAACAGGGTTTGCCGTGGAGTCGACATCGCGGCACTGGTCATCGAGGCGGTGACACTAATGGATTGTGTGCGCGTAGTAGAAGCTAATCTGGTGGACGTTCCGGCGGCTTCGTTGGTAGTTACTCCTGGCTATTGGAAGGTCACACGTCTGCCGCCGCGGAGGGCTTCTCCTACTTCCTCGTCCGATGCCGTACCGCGTGGCCTAAAGACCCAATCTCTGGCCTATCGATGTAAGATATGTCTAGTCGGGACGGTCGCATGAGCGGTACTGGGTCGCATTATTCCAAAAAATGTAGTTGTGGCAGTTGTACGTATCAACTCAGTAATTGTCACCGTGGACGTTCCGGGCTGTTTGTAGTAACAAACTGGATAGTTGAGCTTCCTTGTGCCGTTCTGGCTTGCTTTCATTGAGTGGTCCGTCCGACAGGGGCCTTTCTTCGCTCTTCCGGTGGTGTCCGTGTGCGAGGAAGAGCACTTTAGATCACTGGACGACCAGTTCCTTTCTGGGGTGGTGGCGCTTCGCTACTTGACTCGGTGATCGTTCGTCTGCCCTGTGAGACATAGGTTCCCTGTTGTGTACTAGGTGTCCTTGAACCGCTACTCGATGTTTCCTGTCTTGCCTGGCCAAGCCGCTCGGCGGAAGATGGTTCCTATGAGGTTTGGCTAGTTCGTTCATCGTCTGCTTCGGCTGCTCTCACATCTACGGTTGTGCCTTCTCCAGAGGTCTCGGACAAATAGCTAGACATAGGCGATCCTGAAGGTCGGTTTATGATGGCCGGTTCTCGGTAGGCCCAATAATAGGGTGGAATAGGTCTGTCGGCAGCCGCGGATGGGGCGCTGAAAGGACGCATTATTTTGTAGTCCTCCAAGGTTTGGGTTGACATTTCAATCCATTGGTACTCGTACTCGCGACGCCATGATATGTTCAGCTGGTCGTGATTGAAATAATAATTGGTCTTGAGCAGTGAGCATAATAGCGTAACGTAGATCTCCTGAGGTGTATGGTCCAGGTACGATGATTCCACCGGAACCTCCTTGTGGCGTGATAGACAGCGTGAGATCTGCTGGATAGAAATGTTGCCCCTCAAGTGTTCCGACGCCTACTGTGGGATCTCCGAAAGGAACTTCCTCACTAGTAGCTACTATCCTTTCCATTGTTGTTACAGGTGTTGTGTGTTATCCGTATTCTACCTGCGTATCTCGGGTACCATGTTCTGGTATATATGAGAAGGCCTCTTGACTTGTAAGTTGCTCCTGCGTTATTGGCGGCCAAGATGGCTCTATTTCTCTATCTGGATCAGTCAGTGCAATCCGATTCCTGACTGTGCGTGGATTCTGGGGTTCGTATTCGTCGATCCGATATTCTACATGGTATATGGCCGCTTGTTCGGCTTCAATTTCCGCGTACGTCCGGCGATATAAGTTAGGGTCATTAGGGTCGCCCATCTCTACGCTTTCGGTGTCAAAACTATCACTGATTGCCGTTCTTACTGTGCGTACCGCTACTTCGTCTGCTGGTTCTATTTCGGTAACAAAGTCTCTATCAGCGATAATTCGTTGGGTTGGTTCATTCAAACTCAGCTCTAGTACGGAAGTGTGTACTTGACCTAGCCAGTCCCCTACGTTAGTTACTGGGTCTAATGCCCTAAATCGTGGTTTAGTCCTATTAATGTGTACAACATACACCATTGCTTCCGTATTAGAATGCATTCTTACGCGCATGCACGGTGGGGTTATTCCTAATATCTCGGGTGGTCCGCACCAACGCGGTGTGAGTTTCCTATATGTTCCTGGTGTGATGTCGTACCTATAAACCCAGACTAATTCTCCTGTTTCATATCGTGGTTGCACAATATGCATGTACAATAGCTTGGTGTTCGGGGCTAGCTCGAAATAATGTGCTCCCATCTCAATTCTCAGTGCGCATAACTCGGCCTTGGGCCGTATTTTGCTATATAGATACCACCAAATTGGACCTACTTCTGGATCGTTTCGCTGGATGTATGGTAAAAGCCGTACTAGATTAAACTCTGGGAGATCTGAAAACAACGGCAAATGTATGTTTTCATGAGTATCTTGTGCGGCCGCGATCCGAACCGTTGGTAATATCTCTGTTTCGTAGTGCATCATTAGCTTCATGAGCCTATCAAATTAATGCTCTGTCGGTGGTGTGATTGCTCTTAAACCCATGGTTTCCGATTCTGGCCGGAATGGTTTTTAGACCCTCGAGCCTGAGGTCTGCCTCCAGAACACGAGGCGGTTGCTGTATGTACGGCCATTACTGGTGTTTCTCCCGGGTCCATCCTAATTGGGATTAGCTTAAGCGTTGCTGGGGGTACTGTAGTTACTTGAGTGTCGGCACTAGTTGCAATGGTATTGCTTCTGGGTTTGGTAGGGTTAGCAATGGTAGGTGGCATTGATCCCAAGCGACGCATGCTGGCGGGCGGGGTCCTGTAGGTCGTCCTCTATCCATCATTAAAATTTCATAAGTATCTCCCGGTTTCTCATTTATGTGCGGGTCATACCTAGGGTCCCGCGACAAAGCGTCAGCATTGCCGTTTTCCTTACCCGGTCTGTACTGTATTTCAAATCCCCCGAATTCAAGCAGTAACTCGCTACGCCACTAAGACAGACGCGAGTTTCTAGGTGGTTTGTTAAACAGGTCTTTTAGCGGTTTATGATCAGTTTCTACGTGAAATTTGTGTCCCACTAAGTAATGCCTGAAGTGTAGTGCAGCCCTCCTAATCGCGAGAGCTTCAGCTTCTATTGCGGGGTATTTGCGTTGATAATCTAGTAGGGCTTTGCTTGCGTACGCAATGGGCTTGAGACCTTGTTTGGTTTTCCGTGACAGTACTGCGCCCATTGCGTATCCTGAAGCGTCCGTCTGTAGGATGAACGGCTGTGTAAAATCGGGGTGAACTAATACCGTTTCATCCAGCAATGATTGTTTCAACTTCTTAAATGCTTCCTCACATCTGGGGGTCCATTTGAATTCCGTATCTTTGCTCTTTAATTCGTTCAGCGGCTAGCATATGTCCGAATAATTTGGTATAAACTTATGGTAGTAACCTACGAATCCCAGGAAACTTTGAAGCTGCTTCAATGTTTCCGGACGTTTGAATTGCTCGATTGCTTTTGCCTTTTCTGGGACTGGTTTGACACCTTCAGTACTAATTATGTGTCCTAGATATTTAGACTGCCTCGTCCAAAGTGACATTTTGATAGTTTCAGTTTTAAATTTGCATTGCGAAAACGGTCGAAAACTCGGATTAGGCCCGCTAGGTGTGCTTCGAACGTTGGTGAAAATATTAGTATGTCGTCTATGTAGATTACGCATTTCTCCCATTCGAGCCCTTTCAGAATCATAGACATGCAACGTTGGAATGCTCCTGGGTGTGAATTTAATCCAAACGGCAGGACGTCATATTCATATTGCCCGTGTACCGTTACGAAAGATGTTTTATCCTTTGTCTCTGGTAATAGTTCTAACTGCCAGATGCCTTTATTTAGGTCTAAACTCGACATTAGTTTGGTGTTTCGGAGGCATCCTAAAATATCATCTTTTCTAGGCAATGGATATGCATTTTCTTCTGCTACTGTATTCACCTTCCGAAAGTCCACACAGAGCCGGAGTGAAGAGTGACGACTCTTAGTTACATACGCTATTGGTGATCCCCAAGGTGAGCTTGATGGCCTCATCTAACATACTGTTTAGTTTCTCTCTAAGCGGTTCACGCAAGGATTATTCTAGTCGATACGGTGCTTGCTTGATTGGCTTAGCGTCTCCGGTCTCTATGCTGTACCTTTTTTCATTATAACGCCCTATGTCAAAATCATTCGTGCTGAAGACGTCTACATTTTCAGCGGTTTTCAATTGTTTTAGCTCACACGGAGACAATAAGGCCCTGTCAAAATCGATCCTACCTAGGACCGTTTGAGCTCTCTCATGGTCAGTTGACCTTTTTCCTGCCTCTATATGTTGGATGATCCTTTCAGGATGTGCTGTTATGTTATTTAATTGCTTGGTACGGCGGTGCTCTTCATACCGAATCAAATTTCTATTTGTGATTTTCAGGAACTGTACGGTAGGGTTAATCATTGTTTCGATATGGCCAATTGTCTGTCCGGCATAGATAGTGACCGGTGTGTTTCCGAAATTAATTACTGCGATTGGTATGGTTCATTGGCTCCTTAACACTAATGCGTGTGCCATTGCAATATCGATCATTTACGGTGCAGGCACAAATAGTGCTGGTCCTACACCTGTTTCAGCTATTTCAGGGATTGCGTTAATAAATGTTTCTGTGTTTCGTACTATTGTAATAAGCTTCCTACACATTACTGCGATTAGCGGTGGGCCCTAACGTTCCAAACCTGTGAAGGGTGTCTTAGCATCTTCTTCATCAACTGCGACTTCTACGTAACGTTCCTTAAAATTTATAATGCATTTTGGCAATTGGGAGATGAAATTTATTACTATGATGCAGTCATATGGTGCTGTTTTAATGACAAAGAATTCGGTTTGTACTTTTATGGACACGATCGACAAAGGCACGCTTATGCTGCCGTCTAGCGTTAATTCCTGCTTAGTGGCAGATACTATTCTAGTGGAGTCGTCAGAGCACGTTGGGAACCTAATTTACTGACCAAGTATTGCGACACAATGGAAACGTCTGCACTGGTATCGATCAATGTAAGTACCGGTGTGCGGTATATATGTAATAACGGTGACGCAGCTGCATGGCGCAACTTCCTAACACCATGCCCGTACGACCCCGGCTATCATAACCTCAAGCGTTGATTCGCAAGGGTGTGTCCATATGATGTATCGCGTTGACGTGCTGGTGATAAGCTACATTGCGATGTCTTCTACGTTGGGCTCGCTCAGACACAGCAAATAGTTCAGTGGGCTCCATCAAAACAACGTTTTCGTCCTCATTGGTAGCATTTATTCTGGCGGACCGACGAGGACTTATTGTTCGTAATTCCAAGTCTTACGTGGAAGCGGCTGAGACTGAAACCATTGGTGGAGGAGCGTTTGGGGTGCATTTCCAGTCTTGATACTCAATTCGAGTCGCTTTGGCTCCGTCCGGCCACATGGTCTTTGTTACCACCAGCGCTGCAAACGTACTTTTATGCATTTAGGACAAAAGCCGGCATTCTTCCTAAAATAGATTATTGCCCATACGCCGATGACTACAAGCACGATGAGCATCCAGAGGTATGGAGCTACTCTAGTTGTAGTGATGTATGGAAAGTGGATTACCTTCTTCAACTGTTCATCAGCCATTTGCTGGATTTGCAGGTTCGTCGCCTTGGCGTGTTCCAACGAGCTCCAGGCGATCGGTTTGAGGGGTATTTCTGAGAAGTCGTGAATGGTGATGTTAGGTCCAATGTGAACAGTGACTTCCTGCGCAACTAATGTGTAGCCAGCATAAGTGGCCCGACCACGAGCCGGGTGTAGTTATCATGCGACAGCCACAAAACCCATTATCAGCGACATTGAATGTTTCTCCTCGGGTCACGTGACTAAGATGCTTCTTCTTGGAGACGACAGCTTTGCGTTCAGCGGTTCGGATTAGAACCCCTTGTGCTGTAGTGTAGACGTCGGTATGGTTGGCTATCGGTCCGACCAATGCACTGTTCTTACAGAGTTGACGAGCCTCATCCGGAGCGTCCTCGCCCATGATGATCCAGTCCAAACAACGCGATGTGTGGTCCGTTGCCAGTGCTTGTATCTCGCAGAACGCAATGCCTGGTCGTGTGTTACATGCGTGCAATTTTAAGACCTCATACCGTGCTCGTTCAATTCGAATAGCGTAATCAGGCAATGGTAGTTTCATGTGGCCGCTGTGCTCTGGAACGATCTAGCCAACGTTGTATATTCGAAAGTATAGTCGGACGTCATCCGACGTAACTAATGGAACGCGCAGTATAAATGCAAATTTAAATGATCCTAGATCGATATGTACTGGATAAATTTGCCCGAACTGGTAAGCCAGTGCTGGTTCGCGTATCAGAAAGCTCTGCGCTATCTGCGAACTCTTTTGGAATAAGTTCTTTAGCGTAGCCGCCTCCGCTGTTTTCGGTGATAGTTGGGTGGTCATCATGGCTTCCATGACAGCGTCAACCGATGATCGGAGACTGGTGCGAAACATATGATTCACCAGCTCGCGGTAGACCTCGGTAACATATCGCTGCTCTTGGCACCTTACTTAGTCAATCATACTAACAACCTCTTGCATTTCATGATGTAGAAATGAGTATAGCTCCTCGTTATCGTGAGTTAGTTTCATAATTGCTCGCGAAATACCGTAGGTGACATTGTAGGTGTTTCTCATTTCCTTATGGCTCGTTTACGTTAATTTGTGTGCGCCGTGCTTAGCTGTGTCCTAATAGTGGGCGGTCGCTGTCAGTATGTTCGCGTAACACCGTAGCTACAACGACGGACATATGTGACAGTCTGCCGTGACTGTGTAGATTTTTTGATCAGACAGACATGTAATATGTCTTTAATAGCACAAAGACACAGTATAGCATAACGGTCGTAGATATCTCAAGTATAAACGATGTTATGGAGCAAAATTTGACAGCTGTCCAATCCTGTAAATTTAAATTTTGGCAGCTGTCCAACGCTACAAATTTAAATTTTGGCAGCTGTCCAGCGCTGCAAATTTAAATTCTGGCTGTTGTCCAGCGCGGGAAATTCAAATTTTGGCAGCTGTCCAACGCTGTAAATATAAATTTTGGCAGCTGTCTAACGCTGTCAATTTAAATTTTGGCAGCTGTCCAGCGCGGTAAATTCAAATTTTGGCAGTTGTTCAGCTCGGGAATTCAAATTTTGGCAGCTGTCCAACGCTGTAAATTTAAATTTTGGCAGTTGTCCAGCGCGGGAAATTCAAATTTTAGCAGTTTTCCAGTGCGGGAAATCCAAGTTTTGGCAGTTGTCCAGCGCGGGAAATTCAAATTTTAGCAGTTGTCCAGCGCGGGAAATTCAAATTTTGTGAGCTGTCCAACGTTGTAAATTTATATTTTGGTGGTTGTCCAGCGCGGGAAATTCAAATCTTGGCCGTGGTCCTGCGCGGGAAATTCAAACTTTAAGAGTTGTCCAGCGCGGGAAATTCAAATTTTGCCACTTTTCCAGCGCGGTAAATTCAAATTTTGGCAGTTGTCCAGCGCGAGAAATTCAATTTTGGCAGTATTCCAATGCGGGAGATATAAATTGCGGTAACAGTGTGGCGACACTCGTCTATTTGTCCCGTCTAGTCCTCCATGACGCGCGACTTAGTACACGTATCTAGCTAAGTAAATGCGGACAAAACAGATAGTCAGCCGTGACTGTTGTATTGTCCCAAGTAGCAAACCTAGACTGTTGAGAAAAAGCTAGGTCACGGTGCACACAAATTAACGTAAAAGAGCCATTAGATAACGCGAGTATTTGCTTATTTAAATCTTTTAGATGCACGGTATTAGTAAAATCTACGCCTACGCATATAAATCCTGTTACTTCGCCTGTGGCACCGTCTAATGTGGCGAGAAATCGTTTCTTTGGAATCTTTGCTTCCTCACAAAGATGAGCATTCGCCTCGTAATATTCGCGCATGGTGCCATATAGTAACTAATGTCTAGTACGCCTTGATAGGTGTTCATAATTCTCATTCTAATTCTTGAACTTTCTGTTGTAAATCCGGCATGGTAGTAAACTTTGGGTTGGAACAGCAGTTCCCCAGGCAAGGTTTAGCCCTTGGAGTGTATACATATCATGTCGTACCGGTGGCTGTCGACTGGGTTGCAGTCCATCTAAAGATAGCCGTTAAATTATTAGTAAAAAGGGGGATTGCAAACAAGTTAGCACTAAACCCTGTGGTTCAACCAGAGTACTCAGCTGTTGATTCACCATAGCTCCTAAGCGTGCCATTTGGTCTGAAAAAGGCGTAGCAATAGCATGAGCCTGCCCTAACTTATGGAGGATCAACAAAGTTATTAGTAATCCCATTATTTTGGTTCCTTGAGTCAGCAATCCGACTGCAGCTTTTACACATTGGCTTGGTCTGTTCGAAGGAGACAGTACCGACCCGGTCGGTGATGCGTGGTCACTCTTGTCACCAGTGTCGCATCGTTCATAGCTATCATTTTCATCGTCCGAGAAGAAACCCAATTCTGAGGTGAGATCATCAGAGTCAAGTGATTCAACTGCAGGCATGTCAAATTCGTCCCCGCTGGCGTCACTGAGTGTTGCACTCAACTCACTTTCAAGTTCCTCTTCGTCAATGAATGTTATGTCAGCGTCATGGTCCGTGTTTGGGACTTGGTCCACGTCTTCGTTTGGGTCACTTTTGAGCGGGCTTGCGTAACCACAATAGTCGCAGGTACAGTAGTTCCTCGCGCTTTTGTTTGCTACCTACTTCTCTGAAAAATGCGTTAGTCATTATAGCGTATACGATGGGTCCGGATTCGTCGAATTCCGTGACAAGATAAACCAACAAGTATGGTGCTCTTACTATAATTCTAACCATTTCAGTTGGCTTTCCTATACGCTATAAGTTCATGGGTTGAGTTCAATCCCTGTGTGATACTTGGTCGAGTGGATGCTGTTCCATCTCTCCTAATTGTCCCGTAGTCGGCGGATAAATTTCCCACTCACCGCGATAGGTAGCGAAAGCACAGTTCTCCATGGGCATGACGTTTAGATTGTGTTGCTCTTCACAAACTATGCATGTTTGGAGAAAGGGAACTTGAGGTCGGTACACCTCAGTGATTGCCTGCGCGATGCTCATTGAATTGATAACTCGGGCAACTATTTTCATGAGTCCCTCTGGGTGTGTCAACATGCAACTACTGACGTGTATCCCCGACATAGTGTGTAGGAATGGAGATACGAACCCTAACAGCCTTGACAAAATGGCAGCGTCCCGCCGTCCGCCGATTCGGGCCGTCTCAGCTACTCGGATCCTGAGCAACTGATAGGCATGGCATATCCGCTCCGACACAGCTATGACCCTCCGGTAAAATAGCGTTCTTATTGGCACTCGATCTTCTACGAAACGTAGCCTAGGTAGTGCGAGAATGTAGTGAAGAACTTTTCTGTGGCACTCTGATTTAACTGCGGGCGCGAATTCTGAATCCGACCTCAACGCTAAACGTTCCTCGTCTGGTAATCCTTCAAGATTAAGGGGTCCACTGGTTCGCTGGTTTATCTAGTGCGAACAGTTTCCTTAGCATGGTATCTAGCAGGTGTTGTTTATTTATTTGTGTGCGCCTTTGGTCTAATTGGTACTTAGGGTTGTTAAATCGGTTCGTATGCTGTCAACCGCGGCACCTATACTAACTCGGCCGAAAGTTTGAATACTCCCCGGTGAACGTAATGCTTGTTCGATTAACCTGGTCAAGTCAGTCGGTGATCCGGTCAAATTATGATTCCGAATTCACGTGCTTTCTTTACACTTGGCATGTTACGGTTTCTGTTTTGTTATCCTGTTGCAGGTTTTCTATTGCGTTTGCTCTTCCTATCATTTCGTCCACTCTGGGCGTTATTATCACAACTTTCGAGCATTTACTGGTTACTAGTGGTTCTTCCTTATCAGTATTGTTCTTCCCTAGGCTATTCATTTTCGTTACCTCTGGATTCCATGCTTATGTGTATACTAGCTCGATCATTATGATTTTCTATGCGCAAAATATTTTCGGCACTCGGCTCGGCATCGTTTCCTTGTAGCCGTAAACCCTTTTCACCCTCGAGTGGAACAGCTTCCCCTCCCAGTTCTACACACGGTTCAGACATAACTGCTCCGACCTGATCGCAGTCGGCCACTCACATGCTCACCTGCAGGAAGATAGATCAACGAAAAATACGATTCCTGACCAGATCATCTCTGGTGGCACCTACACTTTCGGACCGAAGTCTATTCATAAATTATAATTTTGAACGGAGCTAGAGCAATCAGGACAGCTCACTTCCCGAAGGCGTCCATCACACCTGGCCAGTGTGCACGAGCGGTTTTCCCCGGGCGGTTGAAAGATACTAGGGTACACATACGCTTTCGAATTTTGAACGGAGCTAGGACAATCAGAATGACCCGGGTTTTGAAGGTCTCCTTCGCACCTGACCAGTGTCTACGAGCGGTCTTTCCAGGTCGATTAAAAAGTTACAGGGACCTCACACGGCCGATCTAAATTGGTGGGAGTCAGTTTAGTTTCATTGAATGTATCCGCTAGGTTCTTTGGTTTATTTAGTTCCCTTAGTTCTCGGTTCCCTTCCTTTAGGTTCTTCGGTATTCCATTCCATCCACTAAATTCCGCTAGATTAGGTTCCATTAGGTTCTCAGTATCCGCTAGTTCCTTAGGTTCACTATTAGGTTTCGTTAAGTTCATCGCTTCATGTGCAAGTTCTTCTGGTTCCGCGCTCTACAACATCCCTTGAATCAACAACTTCAGCAACATCATTCACACAATTACACCATACTACACACATACAGTTTTGAATAAGGCTAGGACTTTCGTCTCCATCGCGCTCAACAATTAACTAGGCTTCAGGAAAATTCGCGGGTTCATCATGTGTAACCGTGCCTGCGTTAGAGCCATTGCAAGACACGCGACCCCTATTAATCGGCCCGCGAAGTCCGAACGGCGTCTGTCTAGGTTCCATTGCATTAGGTTCATTAGGTTCTCCATCCATTGGTTCCTTAGGTTCCACTTCCTTGGTTACATTAGGTTTCATCCGATATGCAGCTGCCTGAGATAGGTTACACGTGAAAGCGTTGGGGTCATTGCCAGACACGGATGCCCTATTAATCGGCCCCCGAAGTCCGAACGGCCATCTCCCATGTTTCTCACTCGGAATATCAGGTACATTAGGTTCCTTTGGTTCCGTTAGGTTCTCAGCTCCTCCTCCCCTCTCACTCCTCTGCTCGGCATCTCGGTACTCATCATCTCCTGGCGCTGACTTTCTATTGGGATATACACATATATTGGTTCGCCAACCATTACTCACCAAGTCTCGGGTCACACCCTGCGGGCCAGAGGTTGGAAACGACAAAGTCGAGCGTCGTGCGGATCCAGTTTTACTTTGGGCGTTACTGTATCTAAATTCTCTGTATTCAAGTGTTTCTTCCTCATATGTTTGGTATGCTTAGTTGCCACTCCGCGACCCGATCGCTTGTGACCATTTTCATGGCGTGTCACTACTTGTTTGCAATAAGTTTACTTGATGTGAGCCTTGTTATGTTTCGATTTCGTTTGGATATTCATATTCAACTTCAAAATTTGGGTTATCCTGTTCGTGCGTTATCTCATCTTCAGTGACCATCATGTTGACTTGTGCCGAACGGGTGCCTAAGCCAGCTCTTGCGCGTTCTTCTAGCGTAGACATTATATGTCGCATGGCATCTAAGTTATGTGCTAGCTCGGGATCTGCTGCTCTGGTCACTGACATTACACATGCATTACGACGGTCAACTCGATCGTTGTTATTTATTGGTGCCTGCGCAGGTCTATTTCGAGCTACTGCTCTTACTTGATTTGCATTATTCTAACCGTTGCTAGGCGTGCGCGGACGAACGGTTTTGCTTCTACTGACAATGGGTGGGGTGGTCCGGCATAGCGTCGGTCAAATGTTGGGTTATAACCGTTGTTTCGCTGGTTGTACCCGTTTGTGCTACGTCTGCGAGATCTATTATAATGTTTGGTCTGACCGCCATTTCCATATGTATAGGTTGCATGCCCGTGGCCATAATATCCTTGCTGCCCATAACCAGTGCATCCCCGCTGATTAGCCGTATTGTTCCAATCGTCGCGTCGCGAGGATCGTCCTCCGCCTCCAGATTCAACCACCCGATACCAAGGGCGATTGTTGTACTTCGGTAGTGGCCTAACATACTCGCTAGCGGTTGGTGGTGGTGCATTGTACATGTAATTAGGCGTGTATATTCATTTTGCAGCGGATCATACACATCCATTCGAAATACGGACACAATCTGGCGAAATGCCCTAAATAACCACATCGGAAACATTGGTTTCCTATCGGCGTAACTGATGGTATTGCAGTAGCGCGTAGCGACGATGTTCCGTTATTCTGCATCATCGAGTTTAGTTGGTGTTGTTCGGAACGCTTATCTAGTAGATCGATAAGCTGAGTGAGAGTAGCATCGGTGCCGGCTGTGGTGCGCTTGTTCTCATCTAGTGCTTCGCGGATCTGATCCACTAGTTGGGTATTTACATTTCCTTGTGACATGCAATTTGCTGTCTTAGACCGGCTGCTTTTGCGAACCGGTATTCCTATCACCTCCTATTGGGACGCTACTAGGGCGTCCTCCTTATATTTGAGCTTATCCATCATATGTTTGAAAGACGGATAAGTTTTCCCTATCACGCCAGATTTTAACTCTTTCCTCAGTCCTTGTCCCAGAAACTTTTGCAGGAGCGCGTCACGTTGTTTGCCTTCAACCTCCGGGAATGCTTTGTCCACTAGCTTTTAGAGGTCTAGCCCGTACGTAGCAACCGACTCCCGGTCCCCCTGTATGCGCACGCGCAGCGTGATTAATGCGTCCTTGTCTCACTGCGATGAGGAGTACATAAAGCTCATGTTATAGCAAAGGGCCTCGTATGTCTGTTTCTGGCAATCAGGAAAACTATCATAGATCTTAAGCGCCCCTCCTCTTAATACTGTCGCGAAACGAATGACCTTCTGATCTCATGTCCATCCGTTCGTATCCGTCATATTGTCATAGGTAGCTAACCAGGCTTCGAAGTCCTGTCCGTCAGCTCCGGAAAACGGCAGAATGTCCCGTACTTGTATTATAGGTGTCGTAGTGACGGTCCACTGCGTGATCTGCTGTAGGATTGCTACTAGCGCGTCTCCGTTTACGGTGGGACCTGGTCCATTTGTACTACCAGCCGTAGTGGCGGTACCACTTTCTATAGTAGTCGCTCCTAATGCGCCGCTTGTCGGCGTCCTAGTTGCACTCGCTGGTATAGACATATTTAGATTCCGACTTTAATTATGATTCTTATTTGTAGTAAGTTGTGGGGCTCCCATGTTCCAAGCCTGACAAGGGTACGGATGGTATATATATACAGCAGCGTATATAAGTGTTTACTATAATAGCGTAATTGCTACTGTTTAGCAAGCTTCGAGTCCACTGCGATACTCGTGTACTTAGTCCTTATGATATGTGACTGGTTGTGTAAACTTTTCGCCGCTCTAAGTTACTTTCGCTGACCCAATTCAGGTTCCTTCACCTATTTATACCTGGCTAATATACTTCACGAATCAGTACCGAAAAATGGTACGTACCTCAGCGACAGATGATTTTGTTAAAACTAGTTAACTCCCGCTGCAAAATTCCGGTACCTAGTTTTGCAAAGCACTTGGGTTGGTTTCAACGCCACTTAGGGTAGGCTCCTAATTTTTTTTTACTCTTGATGAGATCTGATGTTAACCCGAAACCAGGCGCCTTTGAAAATATTTCACAGTTAATGAGCGTATATACCAGTCGCCTTGTTGTTGGTTTGGAGGTACGTGTATTATTACAAATAAACTTCCAGTTGCCAATACTTCCATTAAGATATATTCAGCACTATACAGATGGTATGAATGTACAAAAAAAGCTAAATAAACAATTTATGTTTTCGCGGTTTGCGTCGGCAGAACTGACGATAAGCCCTGTCGTAACCGGAGATGAGTCAAGATCATGAGCTTTGGTTGGATGGTTCAGTTCTGACAAGCCAACCCACAATGTCAATTCAATACGTTCGGTGCAAGTGGCGCAATCACCAGATAGCAAATAGCCAATTATCCTTATCCAACGTCGATGAGATTGTGCCGACAACTTCAATAGGTGTGTCGCCGTTTATAGTCTTTCGATAGACGAACGCAGTGCATGCATGTCAATCAGCACCAAGATTTGCTTCGAATAAATGAGTTCACGCAATATGAGGAACCAAAAATACGCTACGAGCAATAAATCCAAAATATATTATCATTACCAATTAAGAAATTAAACGATAATTACTATCCAGAAATAAATGCTCTGTACACCCTATTCGTGACATGCCGACACAAGACACATTCTACGTTGAACCGATACACGAGCCAGCACTACCAATCGACTACGTTCCATCTTCGCCGGGCTCAAACTCACGTTACGCAACAGACACACAGTTTCTAATATTTATCCATTACACGAAATGATAGCAGCACACAGGTGAAATTTGAACTAAAATACCAGGTCGCAGCCTGGTAGTGCACCACAATGAACCAGCGCCCGGTCAAGCAACCCTCACTAACCCCCGGTGTTATGCAGTACATCCCACGCCTAATAGTTTACAACTTTCCCAGGCCAAAATTTATTGACGCCTCACGGCGTAGCCCCCAATTACTTCATGTACTAGGACCAGTTCTGGCCCTAAGGGATCGCAGCTGCACCACCTTATATTGCATTGTGGTGCCCGGACAACCCCGGCTTCCACGACTCCCGGTGAACTGTTACCTGACCTAAGGGAATCGCTTAGCTTAGCGAGCTGCCGGCGGATTTACCAGGGTGTTCGGCCTGGCCCCCATTACTGGCCCACGTATCTAATAGTATGAAGATCCCCCTGAGGGAGGGTCAACCCCTAATCCTGCTCACAGATATTAAGGCTGACCCGCCTTTCCCTCATTCTACTGACTATCCTTAATAATTGGGGCTCCCACACCTTGAACCTGAATGCATGAACCCGGGTTCGACAGTATCTTTGATTAGCCTGGAGGGAACCTTCCCGTTAAAATGATCGGGCTTATCATCGGGCTGTCTGCCGTTGGTGGAGGTTATCGGCGATTTATTAATGAAGTGGGAGCAATTAACCTTGCTGTGATGTAGACAGCAGCACAGATTCGATTAAAATTTGACAATCAAAATGGAAATACGAGCAAAGTTTATAGCGGTTATTTATCTGAAACTTAAATAATGAAACTAATAATAAAAATTAAACAAATATATAACTAAAATAATGAAACTTAAATAAATAGCAAATAAAAATAATGGAGTATTCTATATTTTACATCTATTGCTAGTTATAATAGTTAATCTTTCAATACATCACTGCTTGACATTGGGCTATCCATCGACACAATCGTTAGTTTTAGAATTGAACTTTATTACAACGCCACGATCATTTGTATAAACTGTTTGTTTTTTCTAAAATGCATTTTGTTAATTGCTAAGTAAGTGGTAAGATATCGCTTCTGTAAGCATAGCTTTATTGTCCGTTCCTACATGCGACTTTACGTATGCCAGTGAAACACAATAATCTCTAACAGCTAGCCATAAGGGACTTAAATCTCTAACAGCTAGCCGTTAATGATTTTGTCTCTAATGGCTAGCTGTTAGAGACTTTTGTCTCTTAGAGGCAGCTGTAACATACAAAAATCTCTTATAGCCAACCGTCAGATATTTTAAATTCTAATGGACAGCTATCAGAGACAATTGTATTTTATAGCTGGCTGTAAGAGACAAAAGTTTCTAACAACAAGCCATTAGAGACAATAATCTGTTATAACTAGTTGCAAGAGATTTTAGTCTCTAACAGCTAGTTGTTAAAGATTTTTGTATTTATTGACTATCTGTATAAGACTAAAATTTCTTACAGCTATCTGTTAGAGACTTAAATATCTGACAAACAGTCATTAAAAATAAAAATCTCTAGCAGCCGTTTTCAAGAAACTAAAATATCATATAGACGTCCATTAGAGATTTTAGTTTCTTGCAGACGGCTGTTAGAGACAAAAGTGCCCACTTTTTGCACTCATTATTCTGTGAAACCTGCATTACGAAGGTCCATAATATGGATATTTCTATTATGTTGCCTACTTGTATGTGCGATAGTATCAATTCAACAATGGCGAGTGTGGCTATCAAACGGGAGGCATGGTTTTGCTGCTACTGCCAACACTAGTGAAGTTGATTATCTACGCGAGCTACGTTGGGTTCGCCGTTGTTTTGGGTGTCGGAACTGCTAGATTGTACAAGTACCTATTTATTTTGTTTGAGTGGTTTAACCCTCTATTCTGGTAAATCTGGCGATTCCTGATTACATTTTTAGGTTTGAGGTGCGACGCAGCGACCTCGTATTATACAGGCCAAAAATGTTCGCAGGACTTTTGTTCGTGGGAACCTTCGTCAACACGTGGACTTGCCTGTAGTAAAACAGTGTTAAAAGAAACATTGGTGGAACGCAGCTTGATTTCGGCTGCGCGCCACGGAGCCCTATTTAAAACTCATATGCGAACGCCAGTGCACGCAGACTTACTTACTCTCGCCAGGGTAGTGCAGACCCTGCCGTCGACCGTGTGTTCTTTTATTGCAAGTTAATTAAAGCTACCGAGGGAAGAACATTTACACTCTTTAAGTCCATCGAGCGCCTGGTAAGTACTCTTTCCAACCGGTGAAGTTGGTACACCAAATCTCTGCGGACTATTTTCGATGCTATTTTGAACGTTTAGCGGAAGTCAAATGCTCACTCCCTGTTATTTATCGCTTCGATTTTACATTAGCAAGCATCGCATCTATTTAGTGGCCCGCCCAATTGCAATCACCATCAACATCAAAACGTAACAACAAAATTAAAGACTATGTACATTTGATATTGCTCTACTTACTGCAAAGCATGACTTGCAGTGATTGCGTATTGCACCGTGCGGGGAGCCCTCTGTGCGGCCAGAAATTTATGCTAATTCGGCTGTTGCATACTCTAAACACATCGAATAGTGAGTGCAAACTGGGGCCTATGTATAGACAAAATTTGATAATAAAATTTTATAATTTTAGATCTGCCCGACGACCTCGAGATCCAATCATCGAAAAGTTTGCCATTTTTTCCACGACCGTCGGTGCTCGAATCATCGAAAAGTTTGCCGCTTTTTCCACGACCATCGGTGCTCAAATCATCGAAGAGTTTGCCGTTTTTTCCACGACCGTCGGTGCTCAAATCATCGAAAAATTTGCCGTTTTTTCCACGACCGTCGGTGCTCAAATCATCGAAATGTTTGCCGTTTTTCCACAAACGTCGGTGCTCAAATTATCGAAAAGTTTGCCGTTCTTTCCACGACCGTCGGTGCTCAAATCATCGAAATGTTTGCCGTTTTTTTCCACGACCGTCGGTGCTCAAATCATCGAAATGTTTGCCGTTTTTTTCCACGACCGTCGGTGCTCAAATCATCGAAGAGTTTGCCGTTTTTCCCACGATCGTCGGTGCTCAAATCATCGAAAAGTTTGCCGTTTTTTTACGATCGTCGGTGCTCAAATCATCGGAAAGTTTGCCGTTTTTTCCACGACCGTCGGTGCTCAAATCATCGAAAAGTTTGCCGTTCTTTCCACGACCGTCGGTGCTAAAACCATCGAAAAGTTTGCCGTTTTTTCTACGACCGTCGGTGCTCAAAGCATCGAAAAGTTTGCCGTTTTTTCCACGACCGTCGGTGCTCAAATCATCGAAAAGTTTGCCGCTTTTTCCGCGATCGTCGGTGCTCAAATCATCGAAATGTTTGTCGTTTTTTCCACGACCGTCGGTGCTTATATCATCGAAAAGTTTGCCGTTTTTTCCACGACCATTGGTGCTCAAATCATTGAAAAGTTTGCCATTTTTTCCACGACCGTCGGTGCTCAAATCATCGAAAAGTTTGCCGTTTTCCACGACCGTAGGTGCTCAAGTCTCACCCTAAAGTGTTTAAATAATGGTTTTGAATCCTTTAAAAATTCTTTATCGTAATTTGTTGATTTCAGGTTTAACAGGATAAGCTTTAGCCAACCGTCACACTCTTATCGCTCTTTTTACCAAGTACAAGACCGTGTCGGCGCTGTAAAGGCGGCGCTTTAAACAAAAAACTAACGTCGAGTATGAATTCACCATTCATATATTTTAGTTACAAATCCGGTCCGTATAAACAAATTTTCATTATTTTACTCTATGGTAAGGAACATAATTGTCTAAGCTCGCAATCTATCTGGCCAAAGTTTTCAAAATTTTATTATATTTTTAACTTAACTGCAAACGGACAAGCACAGTTAAATTACATAACCCTACAGTAATTAAACTTAGTATATGTATACAACCTACACAACAAAAATTATATGCATTCTGAATAATTAGAGTACATAATAATAGACTGGTCATAATGCATCATTTACGAAAAGATGCGTGCGCCAGGGCCACATTATGTCACGCGTCCACCTCGACTAGTTGGGGTTAACTATATCTTAGCTGGACTGCTATAGTACATTTTTATAGCTTAGCTAGTCTTAATGTGACAAACGGAGCTTACCTATGCTCTGCGTGACAAACGGAGCGTCCGGCTGAACTGTCAATTGAGAAATTTTATTTAGTATTGTGCTTAGTGTAATAGCATTTTGTTCTATAGGATTTTCACACTAATTCTAACTTATATAATTGTTTTAATATATACAATTAACGTTTTAAGCTGTATGCGCTTTTTGCCATTATTTAGATACGTATAGTAAAACGTAATGTCCGCGGACGTGTCAAAAGCACAGTCTGGCTCAACAAAGTGACAAAAGCACAGTCCACTCTATATTGGTGTATTCATACATTGCCATACGGGACAGGTGGTTATCTCGCCTGAGGCTCGGATCCCAATATTGATATATACAATAATAAGTAAAGTCGAAGTCTGCTGTGGCGCGCGTATATACATAGGGAGCGACGGACATCTAAAAAGTATTCTCATCGATTCGCCTGTAGCGAACAGTGCTTCAACTTCTAGGCTATTTATTGGAATATCGCGAATTTTTAAATAGTGCAAGAATTTTAACGGAGGGTGTGTCCCCCTCTCCCTCCGATTGGCGGCGGGCTGGATAATACTACCGAGCTGTTACAAACGATAACAAGCAACTGAGATTTTCGAAATGGTTTATACGCAAACAAATATTATGTACCAGGACCAGTTCTGGCCCTAGGGGATCCCAGCTGCACCACGTTACATTTTCCGTTGTGGTGCCCGGACAACCCCGGCTTCTACGACTCCCCCGTGAACTGCGCGCTGACCTAAGGGAATCGGTTAGCTTATCAGGCTGCTGGCGGGTTAACCAGGGTGTTCGACCTGGCCCCCATATCGGCCCACGTGCCTTGTAGCATGGAGGTCCCCTTGAGAGAGGGTCATCCCCTAAGCCTGCTCACAGGTAATGAGGCTGACCGGTCATTCCCTCGATTTCTGTTATTAGGTCCTAAACCAAGACCCTCAGAAAGCTCCTTAAACGGTAAGGCCCGCTTTCGAAGGGGTGCTTGATGAGCCGAGGGACTATCCCGAAACCCTCGAGTCCCCGGGGGCAGTAGTGGTGTTGTGTTATCCTGGTTAGATTGAGGACGTAGCTAGCTGGGCCTAGCCGATCCAAAGTATTCGAGAGTTATAAGGGCAACGGGGCGAACGTTTGCTCCAGGGAACTTTGTGACCTATGCACCAAAAACTAGTTGCTAAAGGGACACGGGCAGTAACGCTAACACGGGCGAGACTAGCTGGACGTAGCTTTGGGAAGGGGCCTAATTAAACATAGCAGTGTTAATTTATTCGTCTTGGGTATGGCCGTATTCTATGTATACATTAAATTCGAAGTAAACTTTTGAGTGGTGAGCGGGGATGGGGCCTGCAGTAAGGCGGCACGGGGATCGCGAAGAACTCACTTTGGAGAGTAGCCGGAAGGCAGCATGCGGAGCATAGGTCGGACAGCGCTGGCCATACTTTAGAGGAGATCCGTAACATTTCTTTAAGACGGGGTACACTTGAACTTAGTCAAGTCCGATTCACCTGGAATGAATACACACGCCAACTGCTTACTTTCTCTTTTTTTGTTACTTCGGCACACAGTAAAATATTACCCAATCTGGTACACTCACATATACGATTATGTACACCACGATATATACTATGAATCTCGGGCTCCACGCACGGAACCACTTATCTCCAAATATACATACGTAAGAAGTTTAAACGTGATGCGAACCAGCCATTTATTTTCAAACTCCTTGGATGACGAAAGAACGACCCCCGAGCTCCCATCGGACTCTTTTAGAAACACGGAACCCTCGACCCGAAATTTTAATAGTTAACAACCTAGGACTTGGATGATGAAATCACATTTGCGAGCTCCATTTAGGCTGTTTTAGAAATGCGGAACCCTCGCCCCAAAATTTGCGACTTAAAGGTTGTCTTAAGACTCGAAATGTAGTTAACTCCAGGGCACGCCGACGTGATCGTTTTATCCGCAGCCCGTTCAATGTTCCTAACGCTACGGTCCCGACGGAAACGGCAGGAAATTACCAATTGCCGTGAATCGGACTCTCGATTAAATTTTATCGCCTAAGTCCTCCTATGCGCCTGGGCTCCCCGCAAAAGATCACGCCCACTCTCTTGCATACTGCTCGTCCTGCACGTTCTTTTCTGCTTTAAAACCAGTTGAGCCTGCACACCCTGAAGCCAGCCGCACTGCAAGATCTACCATGCGTTAGCTGATTGGGCCTATTGCACGGTTTACTGAAGCGCTTCAACCACAAGCGATAAACGATCCCCAATTTTAACACTTTCATACGCCAGGTCGTGATAGTCTTTACGCGGCGAGACACAGACCCCCCAGCGACTCTTTGGCGAGCCGTGCTAGCTCATCCGAGTCAACGAGACCCTTAGATTGGGGACGAAACCGATGCTTCAAAGTGATGGCGTTCCAATCCACGACCATGGCTGCGGCAGCCCTCAAGTTAGCTCATTGTCCTATGTTACGTCAAATTTGCCCTGATCTGCTCATCTCCACGTCAATCATGTAGACTCCCTTTTTTCACTTTCACAGCATCACCCTACTAGAAATTTTCTCACACTCCCAGGGCCGGAACATGCAACAGGGCCCCGGGAGCGGGGAACCAGTCGAGCTACCGCAATCGAAACCTATGAAATCTCCTTTCGTGACAAGAATTTGAAGCTATGAACGCCAATTTGGGGCACCAACTCTTACGGGCGCGCGGCGCGTCCAACGAACCCCCAACGCCCGCAAGAGCGACCCCTTCTGATTTCGAAAGCGAAAAATTTCAAACACATCGAATCGTCCAGGGCGGACCTCTTTCACACGTCTGCATGTCGAAGAGTCCACCCGGGCGGCGAAACAAAAAAAAAACTCCAGCATTCTATGAAAACTAACGGCGACAAACGCCGACAAAATACGGCCATTCCTAAAGCAAAAACATTCCGACTGGTTCCGAATTACTGAACGGGCCAGTTCTTTTATACGCTGTATCCTACAAGCCCTTCAACCCGCTAGGTTACAACAAATTTCAAAATGTTTAAAGTTTAAGCAAGACACACAATAAGAAAACTGTATAAATAGCAAGCGGCCCCTCGTACAAAACGCTTCATCGTGGCCGCCAAAGAAACGACGCCGCCAATAATAGTGTAAGTTAAGCAGTGGCAGAAACGTGCTAAAACAGCATGTAAACAACATAAACCTCGCGCTGGTTGGCGCGAGAGGAATTTTAAAGCAAAATATAACGGCGCTCAGAGCGCTGTTTGCTCATAGGGACATCGGCACGTTTTTGTCGGCTGCTGGTGAAATTAAAATTTTAATTGTATCTCCCACGAGAGGCCCGTTAGAGGCCGGTTCAGGCGTAAGAAACCCGAAATTTTGATACCCCCTTTTAGTTTGGGGGATCCTGAGCGGAATCGTGGGGGTAGGCGGCCCCGGTTTTCAACTAATCAGTTAGGGTGGGACCCAATAAGTGTACCGGGCTCAAAAGATCGGGAACTTTTAATTATTTTATGCGTCCTTTTAGGCTTAGAAAATTGGAGGTTTAAACGTCTGTTCGGGGATCCGTAAGTACTTAGGAGATCCAAGTTTTTTGACCTGCCTGGGCAATTTGGCACCCTCAGGGAATCCTTAATAAGGCTTAGTCATGCAGCTTTCACAGAATAATGAGTGCAAAACGTGGGCACTTTTGTCTCTAACAGCCGTCTGCAAGAAACTAAAATCTCTAATGGACGCCTATATGATATTTTAGTTTCTTGAAAACGGCTGCTAGAGATTTTTGTCTTTAATAACTGCTTGTTAGATATTTAAGTCTCTAACAGATCGCTGTAAGAGATTTTAGTCTTATACAAATAGCCAATAAATACAAAAATCTCTAACAACTGGCTGTTAGAGACTAAAATCTTTTGCAACTAGTCATAACAGATTATTGTCTCTAAAGGCTTGCTGCTAAAAACTTTTGTGTCTTACAGCCAGCTATAAAATACAATTGTCTCTAATAGCTGTCCATTAGAATTTAAAATATCTAACGGTTGGCTGTAAGAGATTTTTGTATGTTACAGCTGGCTCTAAAAGCCAAAGGCTAAAGTCTCTAACAGCTAGCCATTAGAGACAAACATCTTTGACGGCTAGCTGTTAGAGATTTTAGTATATTATGACTAGCTGTTTACGAGATTGTATATTTAAGTCTGAACCCCCCGTTCCCCGTAGTTTAGTAGAAATCAGAAATTTGAACTTTTAGCGCCGCACCGTAAAATAGTGCTTTAGGAATTTTATATCCGAAAATACTATTTCAATCCTCCAAGACCGAAAATTTTGAATACCTAAGCATGATCGGCCTGCATATAAGAAACTCTGGACCCGTCCTGGCATTCTCTTACCCTACATGTATATATATATAGATATGTGTTATATGCATAACAGATGTAAAGCAATTAATAGTAATCACTCGGCGTATGCGTAAGCATTTTTATTATTAGCTCGTGGTAAGCTTCTATTTATTTTTAGAAGCTTTGCATCATTTCACAGGAATTATCAGAATTTTTAGAGTTCCTCTAGTCCTAGCTATCCCAGATTTATGGTGTATATAAGCTAAGATTTCCATCGATTAGCGAGGCAGTTACTGCCATCCACTGCAGAGTTAGCTGCAGCAGTTAGTTCGCAGAGTCAGTCGCGATGGGATACCTCAGAGTAAGTGTCCTCTATTGTCTAATTTATTTCTTAGCTTACAAGCAGTACGGCACCTTGTTATTTAACACTGTTCTAGCTAGGCAGTAGTTGTATAAAGCTAAGACTTAGCGTGATTCCGAGTTTAAGAAAAAGTTGGGGTTTATTGAGAGCAGACGGGCTGCTCCGAAAAATTTACTATTGAGAGCACAGGGGTGCTCCATTTACTACTGGGTCTTTGAGAGCACACGGGGTGCTCCACATTTTCTTGGGTTATTGAGAGCAGACGGACTGCTCCTAAAATTTTCTGTTGAGAGCAGAGGGCTGCTCCAATTTTTTTAGAGAGCACAGGGGTGCTCCGGTAAATTTTATTGACTAGGTTGAGCCAAGTTTAAGGCAAAGCTTAGGCCGGATCGACGGATCCACCTTGTGGTTTATAAAGTTTGCTCGAGTGTTAATATTAATTTATTATTTGGATCCTTAGATCTACCTTGTCAATTCATAAAATTCATTATTTTATTGCCGTACTATTATTTATTTTAGTAATATTAAGTTAGGTACTTATTTTATTTGTGTAGTAGGTGAAGTCCTAGGTTCTGAGTGCTACCATTACACAAGGTCATCGTTGGAGAATTTTATACCCATTAGGACTCGCTTCGCTGCACCATGCTGTTATTTACACGCCTTATATAATGTGTTTGTGGATGGTGTCTTGACACCGTCAGTAATAAACAATAAGTAAATTTACCCACTATAATTAAGTTGATGGTGTCTGGTACACCGTCTGTTGCATTGTATAGTGTAGGTATATACCGTATACCACTGGATGGTGTGGTCTAGAGCATTGGGGGACAAAACTTTCACATGGGGTCTTTTATAACTTAAACGCCGCACTACAAGCACAACACAAACGAGATACAATATTGTTTATTTCACAATAACAGTAATATTACACAACTATATCATTTTATGTGGAAGTCACACTCCACTGGTATCCGGTCGTCTATTCCCTCCGTTCCCTACAAGTTTCGGTGTGTTATAGGCGTTTCACCAATTTCATAAAATTCGGGCTGTTACATTACAGGAAATCTCCAAAACTATGGCATGTTTCACATAATTTGGGAAATAATTTAAGTAAAAATACCATTAACGTTTCAGCTAGCAGCTACTAGACTTACATAAAATTTCCAGATCTTGATTTTTGCTTCCTGTTAGTTTCGATGTACGGGTGTTGATATATTAATGGTAACAGTTAAAAGTTTACATTTTGTTGCATTTATTTTGAAGGTCAGCAAGCTAAACTCAAGTTTGTGAAAAAGCGAAAGGAGTCGGAAAAAATTAATAAAAAATTAGGTCGAACCTCTGAGGGTCCGGGCAGAATCGGATAAAGTAGGCCTATCGCAGAATAGTGGATCTAACACATTAAGATTCATTCCAAGTGAATATTATAGTGGAATCCACAGTTTTACAACAGCTGGAACGTATGATATGAGACGATGATTCAATTGGTCGATGGGTCCCCTGTTTTGTATACGGGTACTGTATCCGCACACTACCAGGTTGCCGGTGCATAGACCAAATTGGGGCGCTAGGACTGCTTCTACAATGCTGACACAAGTTTATACCACCGACTATTGTAATATTTGTTAATTTTAAAGCAGTAAATTGATTCATTAGAAATAAGCAATCTTTACAACCCTGTTGAAGGTGATGATATGCCCCTAAACTGCTTGACTTAGTATAGCAGATTTATGCGTACTCTAGCAGTGCAGTCAGAATCGAAAATGCTCAATCACTGCCATTATAAATCAAAAACAAGATTATGACAAGAATCAGCGATGTCACCAGCGCTGGCCAGTTATGCTGTTGATTGGGTACAGCATACAATCACTCAGAACGTGTAATAACGGGACGCAGTTGCATGGTGCAACTTCCTAACACCATGCCCATGCGACCCCGGCTATCATAGCCTCGAGGATTGACCCGAAAACTCGCTGTTTTGCTAAATTAGCGGTTCTGTCTTGGTCAGACCCAAGAAGCTATGGAGCTTAGCAGGCCGAAGGCGCGCTTCACGAGGTGTGTTCGGAGCCCGCCCGTTTGGTTGCGCACGTGTCTAGTTTATGATATGATTGCTGAGGTGCCCTAGGGAGGCTGACACTAACACCTGCTCACAGGTCATAGTGATATGCCAATATTCCCTATTTAGATCTCACTCGGAAGCTGTTTGGATCTTTCGATTAATTGGTTATGAGCACGATAGAAACCAAATGAACTACATTGTAATGCATGCCTAGGTAAAATTTTTCTCTACATTGGCCAATTAGGGACGGAATTTTCTCGGCGGAAATGGCTTGACCAATGTGGCCCTAACAGGGCTCCGACTGTTCTCTGAAGGTGTATATTCGGAAACTTGGCCCTAAAGGCTAATTTTGTCATAGTTCAGTAATCGATTGCTTTGCGACGTGAATAAGTTGATTGAGTAAATTTTGGATCGGTTAGCAGTAATAGTTTCGCGCGAGCGTGATAAGATTTACAGTTTTGGTGGACCTTGTACTCGCTTCTTTTCGTGTTTCCGTTTTCTTTGAGTTAGTATCGGAGACAAACGACACCCGTCGAGGCTTGACTCCTGCAGGCCTCGGCGCGGGTCGCTGGTCGATGGACAGGATAAAGCATTTAAACATATAATGCAGCATTCACAGAAAAATGCGTGCAAAAACCGGGCAGTTTTGTCTCTTGCAGCCGCCCGTAAGAGACAAAAATCTCTTAAAGCTGGCTGTATAATATTTTAGTTTCATACAGATGACAAATGTCTCTTATAGCTACACGTAAGGTTTCAAAGTCTTTTACAGTTAGCTTTAAGAGACTTTTGTCTTTAACGGCAATGCATTACAAACTAAAATCTGTTATAGCTGTCTTTAAGATACTTTTGTCTCGTATGGCCAGTCGTTAAAGACTTTTATCTCTTGTGGCCAGCTCTAAAAGACAAAAATCTCTTACAGACGGTTGTAAGAGACTAAAATATCTTACAGTTGTCTATAAGAGATTAAAATATCTTACAATTGGCTATAAGAGACAAAAGTGTCTTATAGCTATCTGTATGAAACTAAAATATTATATAGCCAGCTTTAAGAGATTTTTGTCTCTTACGGGCGGCTGTAAAAGACAAAACTGCCCGGTTTTTGCACGCATATTTCTGTGAATGCTGCATAACGCTGCCATGAAACGAACGCTAGACAACCCGACTTGATTTTCTTGCATGTTTATTTCCAAGTATGTACAGACAAGATATGGTAATCGGTGATAAGCGAAGAACAATTGGCAAGATAATTATTAAAAGCTTTACATGATAATACTGATGACGCTAGCACAAATAACAAATAGACACGTCCCGTTTGCCCTACAGTGGGGGTACCGTAATAACTGTAAAACTGGCCCGATGGGGCCTTCCCCGGTCCTTGAGGTATAGAAGTAAATCGAGCTAAAAACGAAGGACACGGAATTCAAACCCCGAATGGAAACCAGGGACCATTGTTCGCCCTGAACGCAGCGATGTAGGACCGACACGGTACATGCCAAAAATTTACGGACAACGACAATAACATAAATAGTATGCATGATATAAAAGTATAGATAAATGTAGGGTACAACATATATGATCGCTATCACGACTCCTGTAACTCCTTGATTCTAGAATTTATTCATTTGAAGAGTCCTTACTGGGACTTTTATCTAACACTCGACTAGTAATGTATGAACTATAGCTCCCTAATAGGTTTCCGGGTTGCCGGACGGCTATATAACTGATACGGTGGGCACGGTTGGGTACTCCCGATTTCAGATACGAATAATGCGGCGTTCACGTTATAATGTCCCCGCTGTTTGGAACTTTTGACCCCCTGTAGTCGCGACCCTACCGTATAGACAGTCAGGGTGACACCCATACTGTAAATCAAATGCCGAGGGTGTACGACACACCCTTAGCTACTAAATTTTTTCTAGACAGTGTCGTACACACCCCTAGCTACCAATTTGGCGCGAATTAACTATAACGGACACCGTCTGTAGCGAATGCGGTGTATTAGTCAACTGTCCTGTGGAGTTTTTCCTAAATTCTCGATATTTGTATCTAGCCCATATGAAATTTGCTCAAATAATTCCGAACAGTGTTAATAAAACTGCCAGAAGACACGGTGTCCCTGACACTGTCGGCAAGTGGTAATACGCGTAGCTAGCTACCGTTGAAAAAATTTATTAAAAACATGGGGTGTCTAAGACACCCTGTTGCCAACAGTGTGTCTGACACTGTGTGGGGTACATAGGTTCCAAACGTTGGGGACATTATAACGTGAACGCCGCATAACAAATAACTGTCACGGTTAGTGTCCTTATGTGTTTGACAAATCCTATGTTTGCATGGTGTATTTGAACCATGAGTGCCTTGGGGCACAACATGCATCTCAAGCCACAGAGTCTGCAATGGTGCAATCCGGCGCATTGAAGAATGGGGTTTCTGCTAGCGAGAGAGTGGAGTCTACCGAAGCGTGGGCTTAGACCAAAACGACAATTAAAACGGCGAGAGTTGCACCATGCCATACTCCGTACCATTCATTGAACATGAATTCGTTGCTATAGGAGCTGCTCACTCCGGCTTGACAGGTCCGGCAGCACTTTCGTTCTCGGAAATGAGTAGGTCTTGCTTTTGGATCGGAGTTGAGCTGATCCTAGATTGCGCATGCTCTCAGTCACAAAAAATTTGAACGAACTTGCTGTACCAAGAAGGAACTATGCACACGAGTAAACGTATAAAGAATGACCATGGGGTAGTAGTAAACCCTTATACCGTCAACACGAGAGTTTAGTGAGACTATTAAGTTTCGGTCTCTCTACCGTGTTCAGCACTACTGACCACAATATTAGATAACACATCGTTTTGCAATATCTGGATGGTCGGAGCATGTATCCGACCTGTTAAACTTAAAACGAACGTGACCACTACTCTTGATGGGATGGGATCCTGCGAGATTAATATTTTGATCAAACATTACGTGATTGGACATCTCTCGACCTTCAACCGCTTACGAGCGTTCACATTCGCTTTAGCTAATTATTTCTGGTCGTGTGGCTATTTTTGACCGGTCGGGGCAACGTCCCCGGCCTATGAATTTTAAAAGAGAATTTGACCACTATCCTAAATTAAGTAGCATCCTAGGGGAATTTGATTGTATGTCATTTGGTCAATGCTAAAAAAGTTTATGTGGCGCTAGCGTTCTCTTCGTTCGGTATCCGTAAATTTAGGAGGTGGCCGTTGGGATCAAAAGATTTTCCCTTTCTTAGCGATATTGGACGACGAGGACCCAAAAAATCCAACAGGACCCTGGTCATTTCCTTAGCTGGGTTTCGATCCTACATGACAAGTTCAAATTTCCGTGAAGTATATATGTATTTACCACTCGACCATCCTGTTGGTTATCGACTGTAAAACGGTTAAGAATATATTCGCCATAACTACAGACAGGTAACCGGTAATAAGGGCGAAGATGTCTCGGGGTTATAGGATCGGGCGATCTTTGAGGGTTCGTCGGGATTGGCTGATTGCGTATACCGATGCATCAACCGCGGTCAAGCCGATATTTCAATCCCACAATTCTGGGATAAATCCTCGAGGATACCCTGGTAGCTCGGGGACGTGTTGATCGCCTGGTATAACGCCTCGCGGCGAGGGCTGATCCACAGAACAAAAACATGGGTAATTCTACTCTAACATTCCCTTGAGCCGGTGCTCGGGAGGGCAGCGGCCATGGACGCGCCCCTTTTTGTTCGGGTCTCCGTCCTGGGATGTTTTGCTCTTTTGGGGATGTTCTTAGGGGAATTGAGTATCTCTTCGTTTCCACTATATCCTTTCCATTGTCTGTATAATAAATGAAACGGGGGCAATTTAATATTGCTATCCCGTGTTTCGGGTTTTTGAGCAAAAATGCGAATGGGGTTTTGTACCACGGTACGCGAAAGGTTGAATCGCGACACTCGCGTGAACCTGTACCGTGGTGCGTACATTTACTCGGAGCGACAAAGTTTACACTCCTTGTCAGTTATAGCTCTCGAAGCTCGGATAAGAGGCTGGTGTCATCTCTCCTTTTTATATCATCCTGATTCGTGCGGAGCCTTCGATAAATTTTAGATGGGGCGATTATTTTGAGCTTAATATCGGGCAACTTGTTTGGATGGTTTTGCTATGGGGCGGATAAGATGGAATAAGTCGGCTTTCATCGCTTGGAAGACTGGGTACAATGTCCTACGTAATTTTGAATGAACTTTTAAATCATGAGAGTATTCGCCTTCGCGGCTGCTGAGCCGATGGGCAGAACGCACTAACGACTGAAGCCTATGGGGGAGAACTAAAATTTAGCACTTTCAACCGATCCTATTAGCAAGTTTGTTCCTGTTGGTCTAGATTAACACGGCAGCGTGCAGTGCATAACCCAGGTAAGGTTAAGACTGAATCCGGGAGTGACGTAGTCTTATTAACAAAGAAGTCCTAGGCCCAAAAGGGCGTCTCATTTTCTAAATGAGTGACTTCCATTTTTGTGCGGCTGGGAGCGTTCCCAGTCAATTATCTAACCTATTGCTACGGAAGTCCGAATGTTCCTATGGGGAGCATATAATAAGTGACCACCACTCAATGAGAGTAATGCCTCAGGTAAGCTTAAGATTTTGTGGCTCGCTTATCTGAGCGTAGTATTTGAGGAGGCTTAGTGATCAACGTCGGTTCCATTTAAACGACGTCGCCACTTTTTGTAGGGCCTGGAGTTGTCACCAGGTCAGTTTATTCCATGCAGTCTCAATTGATAGTTGTTACCATTATTCTAGAAATCCTTAACTTCAGCGGAATAGATATTTCGGGGGAACATGACCTACAACAAGGGGCACTGTCCTTAAGATAGTTTACGTTCACCTTTCGCCGTGCATTTTTGAAAGGTCTGGGGAGATACCCAGGCTAATCCATGTGGAATATGACGATGGTCGGGAGTCGTTTCATGAGACTGTGCAAACACGGACTAGCGTGACGTTGATATTCTACTAGGCATTTAAGGGCTTAAGTGGCGTGAGTGATACGTTTAAGAAGGATTTCACATCATCAATGCTACTTTTTGTTAGCCTGGGAGAGCTCCCGCACTAGCCATCGAGCAAGCCTGAATGCCCAGGGGCACTCCTCGGTTTCCCCATAGTAGACCATATTAAAAAAGTCGGCTTCTATGCTACTCCTAAAGGGGAAAGCTATTTTTCGGTGCTGATATGACTTATCGATTTTGTCGGTCGGTTAATGGTGAATTTTGTTCTCAGTAATCTGGGGCAACTTTAATGCCTTGCAAGTGACGCTATGACCTTTGCTGGCCTGTGGGTGTCTTCCGGCCAAAGGTCCTTAAGTCCCCTATGGGGAACCTTTCTCGGCGTCGGTATTTAGCGTACCAGCCGTGATGGACTGAAAGAACCATTAACCTGTTTACTGGCAACATGGGTAAAATTTATATTATTCCTGAGGGTCATAAACAAGCGACAAGAGCGCCCTGACAGGAGCACTCGGTACCCGTCATCATCATCGGAATAATCCCTTTTTGAGGGGTTGGAGTATTTCCAAGCCGATTTGTTCCTGAAATGGTCTGGCCTTATACGGGCTCAGGTACCTATGGTGACCGAGTCCATGGTCAGAGCTCGCTGACCAGTCTCTATGTACTGAGTCCTGGGTTGTTAAATGTCCAGGGCAACCACGGGACTATAAGTTGAGAGATAGGGGCAGATGTCCGACTAAGTATACCCTGACAAATGCGTTCTAAAATCGGCACATTTTTCCTACTCTGGGGGGCATTTGTACTAAGTTTGGAGGTGCTTTTTCGAACCGGTGTTATTATTCCTTTAAATTATTTACTGCTCAGGATAGTTCTCTTACGGGGCTATCCAAAAATCCTGGAGGGACATTCCTCGGACGTATGGATGTTAAGTAAGAAATACTCAAAGTTGGTCTACAGTGACACATAGTTAGCGGGGGCAGATTTCTGTCAACTTTGGATCACTCAATATTTAGCGGTTGAAGGTCCCGGTAAAGTTTGATGAATATTGGTGGTAGTTTAGCTCTAGAACTATGGTAAAACGGATGGGAGTATTTGTACTACCTTAGGATCGGCTGTAATAGAGCTCTAAAAAGGTCCAAAATAGCACGTTTTTGGCAACACTCGCTGACTTTGATTTAGTATGTACAAGTTAATTTCGAGAAAAGGAGGTTTCTATCAAGTTTTCTGGCAAGCCTACTTCAGGACAACGGTTATGAGCCTTAAGAACGTTTGTCCTACACTCGCAGTGATTGATGGTTCCTTCTAAAGTATAGCCGACAATTCTATTTTCAACGTAGTTTGGCGTGATTCCAACAAATTTCATTTCTTACCTAAGAACTTCGATATATCCTACCCCAGAGATGGACTGGCAGGTGGGGCCTAGATTTGGACCTTTTCTTACTTCTATTTTCCCCTTCTACGTCTCCTATCCTTGGCCCCAATTCAGCGTTGTATCGCTGATTGTGCGTTGTTCAAAATTGCAATGCATGGTAATTTTAATATTTCCATCGCTTGTTCGAGGTATATTTTCAAAGAAGAGACTCTGTTATCGTGCAACAAAATCCTATTATGACAGAGAGAGTAATATCTGGCAGTAAAACTGGAATATATAGATCTGAACCGGAATCGGAACCCCGAATATGTACATCTGAATCTGAACCCCAAATGTATGCACGACCCAACGGGTCACAATGCCGAAAATAAAGAAAATAAAAAAACTCAGCGATCAAGTCGCTCAGAAAAATTTGAGGGTTTTGCTCTCATCGGGTGTGACAAAAACTTTTCTCAGATCCGAGCTAATTTTAAAGGGTGGGGGCGCATGCTAAAATTTGTGTTTTATCCCAGGTTTTGATCTGAACCAGTTCTTGTCATAATTTTGGAGGAGTTGAGCCCTCGGCTACTTATTCATTACCGATTATATCGATATAGATCCAGGGTGGTTGCTTGCCAGTCCATGATCAGTTAATTGACACATCAGACCTATTTGCACACTCTGACCAGTATTGCCGGGGGGTCAAATTAATCCTATGCGAACGTAATGTGGCGCATTCCCGGCTCGAAAGAGACGCGCGGGATTACGCTGAACCGGAGGTTCTTATAAGTTTGAGTAACCCTAATGAAATTTGACAACCTAAGGAAAGTTCACTGTACAGTCTGACAAAGGCTCGATACAAAACAATTGATATAAGCCCAACACTGAGCTTGCTACAGAGATGTGGCTTGCTGTTTCGCCGATGATAAGCAATACCCGTTGAGGGTCTTGTGTAACACTCTGCTTGGCATCCAAATGCATTCCTGATCCCAGAAAGAAAGCGCAAAAGGCGACCAAGGTGAAAATAAAACTCAATGTCACCCGGGGGCTACAGTTTATCGTAATGTGGGTACATTTAGAGTGGCTTGGGCCACGCTTGAACCCTGAATGCATTTGGAAATAACAAAATTTACGCTTGACTGTTGAGGATTTCAAAGTAATGTATGACTATGACTGCATGAACCCTGTATGATTGGGGCAGGGGCAAGTGAATTGTGCATTCTCTGGTCAGTACTCAGATAGAACGAGCTTAGTACCTTCAGCCTAAAAATTTGAACCTTAGCAAATTGCGCACAGCCAAATATTAAAAATGTGTATAAGATCGATCAATTATTGCGTTGCATCAAGGTTATCATATAAAGAGAAATCATAATAAAATCAGATGATTGTTTCAGCAAGACGTCCAGCGTTAAAGCATCCGTTTAACTCCTTGACCCAAAAAGTAGTCATGGTAGGTCTGTCTTAAAAAATTTTTGCAGGCTTTGACCCTGGCCGCGGCTCACGCTTCGGTTGAAGCGCCGGGCCGTAATATCCAAATTTTCTTAGCTCGCCTATGACTAATTTTAGTTTACCCGCCCCGGACAAAGTGGGCCCTGCGAAGGCCCATGCCATTTTTACCGAAGGACGTGATTCGTTCGGCCCCGATCGCGGTCCGGGCGCAGAATGTTCTACTGCGATGAATAAGTTTTACACGTGTTGCAATGTCCCAATAATCCTAGCAGCTAGTTTTCCAAGTAGGATTTTTTCCTATTAAATTTGTAACAGTAATCAGCTCAAGGAAAAATTATCTGAAATCCTAACTCAGCTCAATACCCTTGAAAATTGGACCTATAATATCCAAATAATATATTTTGTGTTCTACCTATGATCACGGCGAACCAGAGAGACTTCGACCAAAGTTTTCCTAAGCCGCCTTCGCACAAGAAATTTTGATCGAAATTTGGACAATTCCAAGAAAACAATTTGTGTAGCTATTCGAGCACGATGGGAGTGCCATACGGCGGACGGCAAGTCAACTCACAGGACCATCTATTTGCTACAGTCATACTTAATATTTTAGGGACAATGTTGTCTACCTTACATTCCTAGCCTCGGGGAAATTAAACCACCTTCAACTCTTCCTAACTCCCCGCACCCACACTTACGTCGTCGGTCCCTGCGGGGAGCACCAGCTGCTACCCCTTCACGTAGCACGGACGCTACGTGGCTTCCTCTCCATACGTTCTTCGATCCAAAAATCCTTGCGAGAAACTAACGGAAAAACAATGTCAACTAAATAATACTATCTATGCCACGGAGCCGGTCAGTAAAGTCGACCGAACTCCGTGGTGTCGAAGTTCAACTGATTCGATGATTATGAGCGACAGTCCTATCCTCGAAATTTTCGCGCATGTTGAAGCATATAGATTTTGGCGTCCTCCAATCGGAGGTGTTTTGTCGTCGCCCCCAGTTTTCCAATTTTAATTCCGATTGCCAATCGGAAAAGTTTCAAAGTTTGTATTTTGTCCGGTTACAGTAAACCGGTACACTTTAGGCAGAGGGCAGACAATTTAGAAAACACCTGCCAAATTGGGGCGAAGGTCGAAATTTCGCCCTTTGTTTCACTACTGTTAATGTTTTTGTTTACGTCTGGCAAATCACACCTTCTCATAATGAAACGATTCAATCCATGAAACAATAATTATTAGCCCTAAGTTATTAAATATAACTATAATTAAAATTATAAAAATATTAATTCTTAATTGCCAAATCTAGCCATTGAATATGAACCCCGACCCAGTTTCAGTTGACTATTTCCTATGGAATCTATACAGGTGCGTGCAAACGTTGCACGTTGACATATATGTCTACCACAAAATAGTTGCGTCAATAATACTCTGAAAAAGTACCATCCGGCTATACAGCCCTTTGTTATACCCGACGATCCATGCCATTGATCTCAACAATCTCCTATACTTCCTACATTAGTCCGTGCTAACATTGCGCGTTTACATATTAGTCTGGTGGATGTTTTCATTTTCGGTTATAACGAGTTCAAACGAACACCGAATTTAAAAGCGCACGGGAGGGGAACGCGCCGCGGGACGGGACTTTCCCCAGGGCCAGGGACATGGCACCCCCTGGGGAACCACCTGCCATAAGCGCACCGCCGCCCGGGACCCACTTGGGCCGCTGCGGGGCTCCAAACCTACCCCCTGTCCAAACCTACCCCTTGTCCTCTCCAAACCTACTATACTACGTATGGTATAAAATTCGTAAAACATTACAAATTTTAGCTCGGGTTTGTTTTTATTTCGTATATAAATTTATATCTTATTTATACAAATATATGTCTATCCTTTGTTTATTTTCCATGTATAGATACATATATGTGTGTGTACATTTTTACACCTTATATTATCACTACTTAGTATTATTATTATTATTAATATTTTAATCAAAGTAGAAGGTAGACAGAGAGGAAAAGACAAAAGAGAGACAGAGGGAGAAAGAAAGAAAAGAAAGGGAGAACAGAAAGAGAAGCCAGACAGCCAAGAAAAGAAAAGACCACAAGAGACACACAGCGACACGACAACCAAAACGGGCAGAAACAAAAGAGCGACCGAAAAGGTCGATTATGGAGAGAAAAGGAAAAAGTAAAGTAACAAAACAAAATAGGGTCTGGGAAGGGTGTGGTGGCAAGGTTTTCCCGGGGGATTTTTTGTGGGCTGGGCTCGGATTCGTACCCGGGACGAAAAATGGGTTCGATTGGTACCAAACACGAGGCGGTTGGGCCCCGTATTAGGCAATGACCCATGCGGGTCAGTTTATATATATTAGCATAGGGGATTTAGCAGGCTCTCCTGGCCAAATGACTGTGCAGAACGAAGCCCCAGGGCTATCGTTGGACTTGCTTGAGAGGGCGATCCGAACGAGGGGTAATAGGTAATACCCCTGTACCACGGTGGGATTTATAAACCTGCGAAAATGGTGCAGATAGAGGGAGCTTCGACGGAGGTAGGTGTGCTATTTACGCTTGTCCCTGTTTAACGGGAGGGCGGACGGAGACCCGCCTGGTATATTTGAAGTCGCTTGACGAGGCGAACACAATATGGGGTGATTTGCAGACTTTTGAGGTGAAGATAAAATTTTCGATGTTTTGTGCCTACTATCAGACTTGGGCGATTCTGGGCCGTACTTTGGCGGGTTGCCTCGGCTCAACGGATGATGAGATAAAGAGCTGCCGCATATCGTTGCATTCGCCAAGAGTAGATGAGTCGAGCCAACATTTAGGGCTGGCGGAAAAATAATACTATGTCACAAAATAAAAGAAAAGTGGATGTCGCTTTTTAAGGACCTTCCATAGAAAATCGTAAAGAGTTATAAACTCGGCGATGGCGTTGATTCGGAGGCGATTTGGCCCGAATCGGTTCGTATTGTAGCCGTAGCAAAAGACATAGTATTTTGGGTCAGAGTCGGAACGAGCTAAGGTTAACCTTAGATTTGGGAAGACATTAGGTGCCGAAAGATATTTGCGACATAGAAAAATTATGCAATCAAATAATGACAACAATCCTACCTAGCGTAGGCAGCGGTTGTTTCGACAAGTAAGAGATTAAATTATTAATATAACTCAATAACTTATGAACCGATTTTGTTCTAAAGGACCTCGTCAGAAAGCCCATTGAATTCTACACCGAAAAATATTCGGGGCATTATTTCGAATTCCGGAGCGGTATCGGTTACGGCTCATTGAAGCCGCGTCCGGTTTATTCGTTTACCAAAATCCAGATTTGTTGTTTTCGCGTTTGCCGTTGTTTCCCTTCAAGCTCAACCATGGAGAGAAGTTTTGGTTAAGCTAGGTAAAATTTCGGTGTCAGTGCTGTTCGTCGTTCAGCGGACAGCCATTGCCGTTCGATGCGTGGCGAGCGGCCGAGAGGCCTCCTATTCCCGGACTATCGTAATTTTAACCTTATGTGCTTAAGAATGCACTCAAGAAATTTTGACCTAGTCGAAGTCTCCATAAATCCCAAAATTTACCTATGATTGGTTCAATTCAGCGGTATTGTGATTTTCTCGTCCTATAACACGTCTCCTAAATTCGACATGCGCACAACTACAAAAGAAAGCATGACATCTACAGCGGACAATCATAGCGATGTGAAAGACTGTTACGATTTCATACGGCATAACAACGGACAAGATCATACAAGCAATACGGACCCATGGCGCTGCAGGAATCAAGTTTACAGGACGGAACGTCGGACCGGGTCGTGTTAGAGCACTGGTTATCAGCCTTTCGGGCTTTGATTAGTCCTTAACGTACCTTGATGAGAGTTGGGGCCAACGTAACAGACCGGAAAGGTCCTGTTACAAACGCACCAGTGGGCGTCGCCGTTACAGTTGTATCGGGTTGTCGTAAAAAAACTCTAAAATCGATGGAATCGCGCCGCCAGCACTGGGAAGCATTGAGTACCTACAGAAGTACTTCAACCAGGCAGGGATAAAATAAGACAAAAGTAACCCTGATGGGCATAAGTGTAATGCAAGCCATGCCGTTCTCGATAGAGTAAGTTTAAGCCTTAGTTTTACTTTAGGTCCTTATATGAGACATACTCTATTAAGGTTAAGTTAGGGGTTAACGTGTCCCGACTTCCCCCCCCCCCCGCACAAAACACTAATTCCTAATTCTAATACCATAAAGTAATGCTGTGATCACTAAAAATTGTGTTTTGCTAACCACATTTAGGGGCAGGACTTTGATGAAAAGGGGGTATTAAAGGCGGCCAAAATTAACGACATCTGCAATATCACCGCAACCACTAGACAAACATGGACATCATTAGTCTCCTATTGTAGAATAATTCCCCTACGAAGCTACACATAGTGTGCTGCTATTGTCTTGATTTACGTTCCAGGTTTGGATCAAAATGAATTTTAAATGGTCCCACTGCACCCAAAATAACGTAAATTGCCACATGGAATTAAACGCTCGGCTTAAAGTAACATTAACCGCGATTTGTCACACAAATCCGCCACTGCGTAGCTCGTTATCGTATGTTGCTATTGTGGTTCCGTACGTGGCAGGGTTGGCTCATATTGATGTATTAAATGGGCCTATGTAGTTTGAAATACACGAACACTACAATACCTTTGCAACCTCTCGATCATTATATGCGATATTGGACTGTTGTTGAACAACAATTCCGCCTCTATGCAGTTGTCAACGCTGTATTGTTATTGTGTTTACCTAGGCATCAGGGCTTCGTTAAAATGAATTTTAAATGTCCGCGAGAACCTAAATACACAATAAGTGGATATAAATTACACATTCAAAACACAAAATTCACAATCAAGGCGATGAAATAGGCCGTTAGTAAAGCAGGTACACCAAAGATTAGATTTCTTCGCACCGAACTGTCCCAATGTGTACCGAATACAATCTATAGTTCAAAAGGAATAGGACTTAGGGTTAAAGGTTCACATAACACGAACTTGCATAGCATATTGACAGTTTTGAATACATGTGTGAAACCACTAACACGGATGGTGACTTCCATCACCTTACTTATCCTCTACCGTTTGCCCAAGTTTTCACTTCACACTTTCTACACTGACTTTTCGCAACTATTGTGTCTACTGGCGATAAACACGCCCGATCTACTAATTATGCGTTATTTCAACATCCCAGATAGGTCACAAACACATACGGTGCTTCTAGACTCTTACGGTCCCACTCATCAAGTTACTGGTCCGACCCACGACCGTGGTAACACGCTGGACCTTATAATCTCGTTCACCGACAGCAATCTCGTCTCGAATGTGACAGTAAGTGAATGTGTAGTGTCCGATCATCATTTAGTAACGGCGAACCTTAACCATCGCGTTAAATGCAATACAAGGACAACTTCCATCCAATTTCGTGGCTGAAATTCCGTAGACAGTGACTTATTTCGAGCCGATCTGTCTTCCATTGTGCTACCCTTGAGCGACTCGATAAATCAGCGCGTCGGTTACCTCTATTCTGCACTGTAGACCATTGCCGACACGTTTGTTACTGTCAAAACAAAACTCATTCGGGATCGCCCTAAGTCCCCATGGTTTGATAGTGAATGCCATGCAGCCAAGACGTTGCTTACACGGTTTGGGCGGTTCTACCGACGATCACTCTGCGAGGTGGGCAAAGAACGGCACAATCGCCATAAGCAAATGTACCGTGAACTGTGTCCCGAAGAAATTAAATTTATTCTGGAAACACCGACTCAGCGACGTCGCAAATGGCAAGAAATGGAGTGTCATTGACTCCATGATGAACATGAGAAGCCAGGCTGCTCCTACACCGGATCGTGCAAATGATTTTGCTACGTTTTTCGCCAGCAAGATAGGATCAATTCGATCCACGTTTTATCGGTCCACCTTAAAGAACAGCCCCGTTTCACAGCACGCAACTGCAAATAGTCACGTACAATTGATCCGCCAACCTGTAACGGAAAATATATTTTCGTCGCCTAATCGAAAACAGCAACAACAAATGATATTCACTGGATGCTGTGTCACCGTCGGTAATAAAACGATTTGCTAATGAGCTGATTCCTCATTTAACTACGCTAATATATGAATCTATAGCGACAAACACCATGCCTTCCCGTGAAAAGCTTGCCATTGTACATCCACGACTCAAAAAACGTAACCTCAGTGTTGATGATATGAACAATTTTCGGCCAGTTTCTAACGTATCTTTTCTCTCCAAACTAACAAAACGTGTAGTCGCACAACAGCTAAACGATCACCTCGAACGGAATCATCTTCTGTCGAACTATCAATCAGCGTACCGTAAAAGACACCCAAGTTAAACTGCATTGGTTAAAATATCCAGTGACGTTCAAAACGCATTCACGCGTCAGCAATCTATGGTGCTGGTTAGCCTCGACTTGTCCGCTGCATTCGACACAGTTGATCATGCTCTCATTATCAAGCGGATGTCGGACATCGGGATATCATCTTCCACACTTCGGTGGTTCGTGTCGTACTTATCAGGTCGATATCAACAAATCCAAATTGGCAGCCTCTTCTCAAGGCCTCTTCCACTAGTCAGCTGTGTTCGCCATGGAAGCGTGATCGGGTCGGTGATTTTAAACATTACGATTGCGCCTGTACTCGAGATATATTCTACTGCTGCTTCAGCGTCCACAACTACGCTGACGATATCCAGATATACAGGCATTGTGTAACAGCCCGAAATTTCAAGGATCTCAACAAGATATTTAAATAGAAAAAATCAGTTAAAGTAAGGTAAAAAAATAAGGAAAACGGGGTACGATGGGCGATCGGATACCGGTGGAGCGCGACCTGCGTATAATGTTGTGCATTATCGTTCGTTGTTATTATAAAAATAAACTATGTTATGGATGTAATTCGTCGTATCGTCACGCTCCACCCGCCCGAGGTACACGGGGTGATTTTGGCACCAAAATGGAATACTTGTGACATTAAGCAGAGTATCCGGTCGACCCTAAGCGAATTCGATGATGATATGTACATTTATAATATACTGAATGTATGCATAATGAAATGTTATATTATTTTAGTTTGTGCGGTAAAAGAGTGGAGCACTGCGTGTCCGGATGGGTATGGGCAGTATATGGTACCTTTTTAGTGAACATCTAATCCTGGCACGCGGTTGCGGAGTGACTGAACTAAGGAATAAGGTGAGACACCCAAGTTCCAATAAAGAAAAGCGACAGAACCTACCTAAAACGTCATTTTTATAAGGGTCTACCTTAAAGGAAAATTTTACTAAGATTTGCTATCTGAGGCCAGGCGGGACTATCAATTTGTCATAAGGGGTTCACTAGGCTTGTAAACTGTGGGTTCGGGTCAATTTATCTCCCACTCAAAAGAACTTAGGGACCCCCATCTAAGCGTTTAAACGCCCAAATTTCAAAGGCTCAAAATTTAATATCAATAACCAAAACTCTCCAATTTTTTGAGCTTAGCACCTCCAAAGTATCTTACCCTAACTGCTTCACCGAAAACCGGGGCCACCCAACTTAACCGGTCCGAGCAGGACCTCGATAACCCGCCCGGGACACTAAAATTCCCTGTTTTTGACTCACAAAACGGCCTCTAACAGGCCATCTATGGGAGATACATTAAGTTTAATATTTTTATCAGTAGGCGACCAGCCAGGGCGTGAACCTTGTCCCGCCCCCGGCCGCCTACGACCCCTAGTTACTCCGGAAATCTACATAATCTTAAAATGTTCTAATAAAATTCAAGCGCCCTGGGCGCTGGTATATCACAGCTCGCAGAAGCCCTCGCGCCTACCAGCGCGAGGTTTTGTTATTTTTCTTGCCGGGGCTATTTGTGTCGAATATAGCACTCGCCGAGGGGCATTCATCATAGCAGCTGTATCGTCGTGGCTGGCGGCTGGCTACAGAGAGCGTTGGTCACAATAGTTGTATTTATCGTCGTCTGGCTGCAAATTATTTTGATATAGAGTTTGAAGGGCTTGCGAGTATGTAGTTTACATTTGGCTTTACATAAATTGCTTATGCATTTAAAATTTTGAAATTTAGCGGCTTTTTAGACTTTGCCAACTCGGGGACAAATTGGAAAGACAAGACAGCAAGGGGGAGAATTGGGGGTATATAAGGAGAAGGCCCGACGCAGCTTCGGGACCAGTCGAGTAGAGGTGGCCGCAGAGTCGGCGGTTTTTGTTTTCGCTCGTGGCGGTTGTCGCCCAGGCATTTTGTCATTTTGTTTAAATTGTTTTGCTTTTGGTTTGAGTTTGCGTTTCGCGCTTGTGGTTTTGCCCAGGAGGCTCCTACTGTGTAGCACAGGGTGGAGGTCCTCCTGGTGCGTTTTCCCTGCTTTCAAAATTGCACAAGCGTGAGCTGCCTTTGCGGGTGCTGGCGTATCCGATAGATGCCCCGCGCACCCGTAAATGCAGCTCCACCAAATTCAAGAAAATTGCACGCTAAATCGCACGCAAAATTTAAGCTCTCGACTGGTTCCCCGCTCGCCAGGTCGCCATTTCAGTTTTAGACCCGGGGGCGAAGTTTCAGTGATGTGAAAAGAGTAACTAATGAGGAACACACGGGGAGGCGTAAGGCGTCGAAGCAACGTGTTCGCAGGAATAAAAATTCAGTCGCGTGTTGGCCTGGAGACAGCCGCTAAGGCAGATAAGAATTGAGCATAAGTACAAGTTAGCGCTAGGCTCTCCCATCAAAATTCGAGCATTTGGACCCTGAGCATTTCGTTTAACGAGGCCACGATTAAGTTGTTTCAAAACTAGTCTTCCAGGACGTTTAGACACGGTAGAAGACTTTCATAATTTACATTAATCAGCTTAGGATCCCGCCGTAAATTGGCTTCATAAAACACTTACGATTTTAAAAGATAATGGAGCTTCTTTTGACTCGTGCTCCATCCGCGCTCGCTTTCGAAGTCGTAGCTTGAGTCGAGCCTAAGTCATAGAAAATCTATAAGAAACAACTCCAGGTCACACGACTTAAAGACCCAGTTATTGGGTAAGCAGAGCGAGCGGTCCGCTCAGGACGGACGCAGTCATTTGCACGCGTGGAGCCTCTAAGTGAAATTAAAAACGGAACCCCTGACGCCAGCCCCAGGAATTTGAGCTTCTACTCTGAGCTTCGTATCGCTCCGAATAAAAATTTCAGTCGATTGACCCCGAAAATTGAGACGGGTCTCAGGCCGTTTGGACACGGTAGAGCACTCCGTCACGTATTTTCAAAATAGAACAACTTTCGATGGGTCGATGCGGCTGCTCCATAGGGAGTGACGCATCAGGACCTTTCGTGCGTTGTTCTCCCCACTTCTCACGGTTTTGCAAATCTACTATTCTAAACATGCAGGGGTATCCGAAATGTTTTCGAATTTAAAACCCTCACTGCGATCTTTTGGCTCTCAAACTAAACATTTCGCCGAGAGCGCGGCAGCGCGCGCCCTATTCATGCTTGCAAACGACTGCGGACTTTCACTTAAAATAAGGGCACTCGGAGAAGTGCATCACTAGATAAGGAAATGAGACGGAGTCAGCTGCAACGTATAGCTGAGTCAAATTATAGGTAAATTCGATGCTCGCGCCCGTTAGACGAGCGATGACCCTGAGGAGGATACAAAGAAATGACTGCCAAACATTGCAGCGAAGGAAAGCCTATCGGCACGGACCCATAAACCGTTTAGACACGGTGGGTTTCGGCATAGCGCCATGTTTTCATGTCATTTCATCAATTCGCAAAGCCTTGCAAAGCACACAAAACTCGGGAGACGCGGCAGTGCCTCCCCTTCTGACAAAGGCCCACGTTTTTACCTGACCCTGGCGCAGGCTTATCTTTCAATTATAACTCAGTGATTTCGGAGGTCCGCAGCTGACATCCGGACTCAGTGAATCGGGCCTTGCGTGAAACGAGCACGGAACACTGAGAGAGAAAGAGTGCCAGACAACAAGAGTGCGTCGAATAATGGATGGACTGGGGTGTTTTCTAAGCAGTCTAGTCGACAAGCAGCTGGCTTGGAAATGAGTTTAGATATGCTGGTGAGCAAACACCGTGAGGCCCAGAGGACACAAAAAATTGTAGGGGCTCGGAAGTGAATTTTCATACTCCCCGTCGAAGGGCCACAACCAAAGAAATTCACATCACCATGATCACATGTATGTATATATAGGGTACACTGCGAGGTACCCCTCTTTCTCGTGTACAGATGTTATAATCATTGTAACGTTGTTGTATGTTAATAAAGTGTCAGAGCGTGGAATGCTTGCCTCAGCGATAGGAATTATTAAATTATTATAGGATAGGTGGGCATCCCCCATACCGAATAAGAGTGATCACTCAGAGTTCACTGTTCGAGAATATGAGAATCGGAGTTACGGACAAGTTAGTCTTTCGGTAGTCCCGCAAACCAAATCAGGCTTTACCCATTAAGAAATCGGTAATAGCCTTGGATTAAAATAGGAAAATTCGCTACCATTAAGTACCTAGGATTTAACTAGGATTGAGGGAAAGGCGAGTCAGCCTTATTACCTGTAAGCAGGCTTAGGGGTTGACTCTCCCTCGGGGGACCTCCATACCACTAGATCCGTGGGCCAAAATAGGGGCCAGGCCGAACACCCTGGTTAACCCGCCGGCAGCCTGCTAAGCTACGCGGTTCCCTTAGGTCATCGCATAGATCACCGGGGAGTCGCAGAAGCCGGGGTTGTCCGGGCACCACGCCAAGAAAAAATGGTGGTGCAGCTGGGATCCCTTAGGGCCAGAACTGGTCCTAGTACATAATTAAAATTGGGGGCCACGCCGTGAGGCGTCAATAAATTTTCCGGATAGAGGAGTTCTAAATTATTTGGTGGTGGACCTCTCGCATGCTCCAACAATTTTAATCGGAGGCCGGTCTAACTACAATTTTGTTATGCTCACGTCAATATTAGGTAGTCTGGGTTCGGTGCTGAAAATTATTTTTATCTGTGGACTGCGAGCCATGGTAGATTGATAAATTCCTGTATACCATTGTGTTGGGCTCGGGCAGTCGGGTGATTCTTGGCCTGCTTGCTGTGTCCTGTGCTGTGCCGTGACAACCATCTTGTCCGGAGCTTCGTTGGGCATTTGGAAACGGGAATTTAGTTCGTCTTCGCGTAGGTGCAGGCTCGAGAGTCCCTGGGCTGTGTGGCCTCAGCATGGCAGCGGACGGGCACGGAAGTTTATGTAGGAAGCGTCGTTCGGTAACTCGAAAAAACATTTATTGACGTCGGTGTTTCTGGTTTTGCTTGCTAGTATCCACAATTGGCTCGAACCCACTGTTTCAGACTTGTTGCTATTACTATTACACGGGATTCGCCGATATTGGATCGAGTACCCTTACTATTTAAAACTTTACTATTAATCGGCACTCTTTGTAATTTGCTACGACTTTATATTTGTACAAGACTGTATTTGGTTCTCGCGACGGCCGTTACATCGTCAACTAAATTGTAAATTGGACAGTCGAACAGTAGACATTTGGAGCCGTCTAGATACTTTTAATTGGACATCTGATGTTGCCTTGTCCGTACCACAAACAATCGTACCGGCCTTACACTTCGAGCCGTCAACGCAGCCATTTGCCTATTTCGGCCGACGTCCGATCAACTGTCAACTCCTCAACTGTAGTTTGATTGTGTCGTCGTTCGACTCCATCAAGAACGCTAACAAATTGTGACTTCGAGCAATTGTGGTCCGGCGTTGCTGTTGACGTTGTTATACCACTTCGAAACTGTACTCGTGGATCTACCCGCAGCGGGACACAGTGAACGTTCAAATACATCCAAGAACAATCGAATTAGGGTCAGTACTCATTGTTTGTGACCTAGTAATAGTATCGTTGTTTTAATTCTGTTGCCCATATTTATCAAAGAACTATTTTGTGATGCTTATAACTTATCGTTTTCCGTACTAGTGCGTAGTGAGCATTTATACTTGTGTTTAGATTTGTGCACGTACCTCCAGGCTAAGGGCTAGGCGGATTTTGGACTCTTTCCGTTTATCTTTTCGAAAACCTTAGGTGGTAATAGTTAAGTGACAATCCGATCGGAAACCAGTCAGTCGTGACTCTTGAAGGCACTACACTTCACAGTAATCGCCCCCGGACTTTTCAACTAGTGGCCTATCAAAGGGTGAAAAGTGCAAGCAATTAGGTTTAAGCGTTTCCCTGCTGAGGCCTAAGGAGTAAGTATTAAATTAACCAAACGTATGAGGCATAGTCGCCGTCTATTCTGAAAGTTGAGTTCGATTCATTTGGTTCCGGCGGTAGAGTTAGTAAGAGGTGAGTCGAAAGAAAATATTTGCCGCACTAGAGAGGTGCGAACATAAGTAACCAGATCAGTCAGAGCGACGCGAAAATTTTACACTTCCAGTCACATACCTAAGAACTAGGTA
>JASANE010005002.1:0-17388 GCA_030248225.1 Trileptium ribeirensis | reverse complement strand
CTCAAAATGATTAAGTGGTAAACTTGCATTGAACCACGCAATAATGTAAAAATTATACAGATTTCAATCATGGGATCGAAATAATAAGCAGTAAACAACGTTCATCCTATTGGTTACTCGTAATTTACAGCAAGAATAATAATTGATGAAAATGTATTGCTTGCTGGGGCTTAACTTATTACTGATTTTTGTCAATGAATAAAAATGTCAGGTCAGTGCCCAACACCGTCAGGTCAGTTTTTACAGTACTTGCCAGAAATGACTGTCGCTCGCTCGGGACTCGCTCGAAATAAATTTGTTCTAAACATAAGATTTATTAATTTAATTAGTTTCGAAATTTCGAGCGAGCCCCTCGCTCGAAAGGCGACAGAGATTTCTGGCGCGTCCTGTACTATGAACTTGTTATGAAAACTAGTCAACTATTCATGATAAGTACATACCTAGGTATAGAAACATAATTTTTGTTTTCTCACTGGTACCCGACAGGACTTCTCAGAATTGAACACATTTTCAAAAATTTTGTCATATTTTCATAAAAATTTTAAGACTATACAATCACACTATGTAAAACAGAAAATTCTTTAAGTTAATAGTAAGGCCTAGTTTGCTGTGTGCTGCTTCCCTATCAATCACGGGTAACATGATCAGCTGCGTATGTGTTATATTTTAGCTTAATGCTCCCTAAAACTAGGAGAAGCTGACTATCTGGCTTAAATTCAGGTTCAACTTAAAATTAAAAACATCGTGATTACAACAATTTTGAGGCCGCGGGCACAGAGTGGTGGCGGTGGACAAGCCTCCATTTTGCTCGTTTACCAGCAGGTTCAAAATCTTTGTACGCGTACACCTCTGGGTTGGACAGGTGCCGTTTTAAACTGCTCTTTCCCACCTGACTATTTTAGACTTATATAATCGCACTGTGTAAAACGGAAGAATTTAAGTTAAAAATAAGGCGTGGTTTACTGTGTTATAATTCACGGGTAACATGGACAGCGACATAGGTGTTATATTGTAGCTTGATGATGCCTAAAGCTGTAGAAAAAGCTGTCTATATAGCTGTAGAAAAAGCTGTCTATATAGCGTAAATACAGGTTCAACTTAAAAAACATGATTATATATAAAGTTGCGGACGTACACGCTGAATATTAGCGTCAAAAAGTTGTTCACGCTGAGGACGTCTTACAAAATGGTTGGGATTACCCACAGGGTAAACCCAACAGTGAAAACTGTAAATTATATGTTGTGCAGTTATATAAATTTTCATCTTGATTCTATGGGATTACATTACCGAGTGTATATAGCTAAATCAGTATGGTGAAATGGCAACGAATTATCCCTTTGTTTCAGAGGTTGGTTACTTCCTGGAAAAACGACAAAAATAAGGTTTCGATTATCATAGAATATATATATTTTTTAACATTTGTTTACTGTAGTAGTGTAACATTTGTGTTTAATATGCTGTATCTGTAGCATATTTAATATTTGTATCACACCAATTTTGTTTTTCTTTTATCCTCATGTGAAGATTTTTAATTTTTTATTCGCTTTATAAAAAGTGACATTGTTGGCTGCATAAGACATAGACCCAGGAATAGGAGCAGCTGCGAACCCCTCCCCAGAAATCAAGCTGGAATGGCACGCCCACATGACGCTTATTGGTTAGGAACGATCATGCATACCAGCAATGGGCTTTATTGCTTGTTTACTTTAGATTGCCCCAGATGTTTTTGTCTCGGCATGTTCCCAGATGTGATTTATCTTAACTTTCCTCGAACCAAATGTGTGTTATCTTAACTTGCCTCCAGATGAGTTTCATTGTATCTTGCGACTCCAGATGTGATTTATCTTAATAGTTTGCCAACATATTTTTGTAATTTATCTTACCCATCCCTCTCCTGATTCAAAATCGTTCTCGAGCGCATTGACAAAAACATCAGCCACTGACCCTAGTTAATGTGGCACTTGTTTTCTTTCATGTTTGCAGCTGCCAAAGGTGAGAATCCTTCGAAATTTTTCGGCCCGGCCTGTTAGGAATCGAGGTCGGCCCTGTTTCTCCTTGAGCTGCAACGTTTCTGCATGGTCCAACCCCTTAGAAATGAAGTTCGGCTCGGCCCGGAGCTGTAAAATTTCGACCAAGCCCTGTGCACTAACAATTCGATCTTGCGCTAAAGTACGAACGGACGCGGAATTTTTCGGCCCGCCCCGACTCGTTAGAAATTGGGTGTCGGATGGGCCACGGGTCGAAATTCTCACATCTCCTCTAGTAACTAGTTTAGCATGTTAACCTAATGGCTCCAAAACCACAGCTTAGGCATTTGTACAACGTGGAGTGGTCTCAAGTAAAAATGGGCAATGTGTAGTCGCTGCATGCAAACCGCTACAAAACGCATATATTTCCTCTTATACAAAGCCTCCAGTGGACCCCCCTCAGACTTCTGAGGGCTAGAGCCAAGCTGAACTGTGCTCAGATTTTGTTATACAGTATGGTTATGGCTGTGGCCGTCTGTACAGCAGAAGGTCCGCTACCGGGGATTAAAAGTTACAAACAGTGGGACACTATAATGTGAAAGTCGCATATACAGCAAATATGAAAGGAAGCATGATAGCCGCATATACAACAAATATGGAAGGAAGCATCAGCTTACGAGAACAGTCAAAATTAGTGTAGGGTACCCTGTAGGTAAGCCGATACCTGGTGTCTTGGTATACTAAACGTAGCCTTATATATAAGATGTACACTAAGCCTAAGTAGCCGAACCCCAGTTCTGTGCTTCTTTCTAACGATATAACGTATTGTCCTTCAGGGTTACCTGGGCCAACCATATTAAGGTTTCATTTAAATATTAAATAAGCCAGGTACAAATAATAACCTATGTTTATTGTTGAAACAATAGGCCAAATTTTTATAGCAATCCCATTAATATTTGTGAACAGAAACACGATATTAATTTATAAATGCTATTTTCATTACAATAGCTACCAAATTTTTACCATTAATGCAATAGAAACTAGCATTATATTGCAGTTACATATATCAGAACTGCTGCTGTTGCTAACATGCTACGAGAAAACTATTGTCGCTGCATTTATGTTAGATTCTATTGTCGCTACAATGGCATAATTGAGCAAGCTGTTGATGTTGCAACAGCAATATAGTTTCTTTGTTAGGTGCACTAAAAGCAAACGTTATTGCAACAACAATATTTATGGGCAACGTATTGTTGGAACCAAAATAGAAAAGCTTTACACTCTGCAATAACATAACGAAGATATATCGTCTTTGCAATAACTTATGGACGTTGAAACGTGATCATTTATATGTACAAATGCTATCCTTTATTTGAAGATGACGTGCGAGAGTTCGATCTAGAAGAAATGTAGAGATAAAAATGGTGACACTTCTGTTTGATCTCTTCAACTATTATGGAAACATTTTTCTCTAATTTTTACTTTTAGTTCTTTAATCAATTTTTAGTTTGCCATATCTCAAACTTGAAGTTGTCGGCACATGTAATGACTGTGACGAGGGAATTCTATGGCGAAGCATCCTGCGAAGTACTTACGAACAGGAGTGCATCTATCCCAATATATATTGGTATTAGGTGAAGTAAAGTTGCAAGAAATCTGGTACGCACCGCTTTGTCATAATGTTTATTAAGTAGGATCACGCTTTTAGGTAGGGATAATTTTCCTGTTCATTCCGACCACTCCCTAACCGCTAGTGTTTTTAGAATTGACATTGATCTCGCCTTACGAGAAAACAGCCATGCAGCAGCGCAATAATATATTATTAAGTTTAAGGTTTTTGTTTTATGCTTATTTTTAATACTCTTATGTCGAATTGTGTAATTTTGGTTCAGTGTCGGGATTATCCTGCTATGTCGGGATTAGCTTGGCCTGTGTCGGTATTAAACCTGCAATTTTGTATGTATTTTATACGAGCGCTTAACGAGGATGAAGAAATTGTCAAAATTACCAGAGTTTATTATATATATTGAAGTTTAATAGTGTTTTTAAATTAATCATGAAACTTCAATCATTTTCGCTCTAAAAACATAAATGGTTTGTCAGGAGACCGCCACTTGTTCTCCTCATCGTTTCTACTATTGCGATCTGAAATGATAAAATATGTATTATATATAATTACCTATTTTGAAACTGTTGAATACGTTCTATTCGAAACCTAAACAATATATATGTTTAAGCTTATTCGTTATGATAATGCGGCGTTCACGTTATACTGTCCCCAACGTTTGGAACCTATGTACCCCACACAGTGTCAGACACACTGTTGACAACAGGGTGTCTTAGACACCCCCATGTTTTTAATAAATTTTTTCAACGGTAGCTAGTTACGCGTATTACCACTTGCCGACAGTGTCAGGCACACCGTGTCTTCTGGCAGTTTTATTGACACTGTTCGGAATTATTTGAGCAATATTCATATGGGCTAGATACAAATATCGAGAATTTAGGAAAAACTCCACAGGACAGTTGACTAATAAACCGCATTCGCTACAGACGGTGTCCGTTATAGTTAATTCGCGCCAAATTGGTAGCTAAGGGTGTGTACGACACTGTCTAGAAAAAATTTAGTAGCTAAGGGTTTGATTTACAGTATGGGTGTCACCCTGACTGTCTATACGGTAGGGTCGCGACTACAGGGGGTCAAAAGTTCCAAACAGCGGGGACATTATAACGTGAACGCCGCATAAAAGATGAGGAATTCACTATGGTATGCAGAAACCCGTTTTTGTTTCTAGACGGTGCCAAACAGGACGCTAACATAAACAGCTGTTGGTTGACGTATATATATGTCGACTGAGCTTTTTTAAATATCACTCACTTATTGCATGGGTTCTTTTTCTTCCAAATCAAAGCTCTAGCTAAATACGACATAATGTACTCAATTTTAGATTTTTTCATTCACGTTTATATAAGCAAACCTAGGATCAAGTTTGTTTAAACGAAAAAAACTCAAAGCTTTACTGTTCGGCGAAAAATAGCAGAAAACAGTTTTATGCGAAATTGGGTTTCGTTGTTGATTATTAATGCCTTAATTACTGGAAAAAAGTGTACAACTGCAGTGCTGTCACATAGAATTTGCAACCGCACAGTGCGGCGACGCTCGAATGTTTCGAAGGGTAAGGTTGTGTTAAAACCACACGGTGGCTATATCGATAGGAGGAGAACGTATAACTATTAGGTTCGAATTGTGAAACAACTTCGTAGGCAACGGCAAACTCGTTTTCCAGCTTGGTATTTGCGCGATAACTTGATAAAACGCTGCTAGTATATTATATGTACTGCAAAGTATATCTTACGTCTTCATCAGGGAGTAACCGGAATTTCGGTTCCGGGAAAGAGCAGAAACCGTACCGGAACCAGAATTCAGGTTTAATAATTTTGTTTGAAATTTTCCACATTTTTGCTTCCTCTGTGATCCAAACATATGTAATATATATATATTATACAATGATCAAGTCATAATACAACGAAGCAAAAGAAAAGATTAACTAAGCAATTTGCCGTGTGAAACGCAAGTAGGGCACACAATTACAGTAGGAATTTTTCCTAATAACCTGCAGGAATTTGTTAACAAATCAAAGCCAGGTCGGTGCTTGTAGCAGCTATTTTACACATTTAGAAGTCTGCGGGGTCCGTTCGAATTAAACTGGTCCAACTCGGTGACAGAGTATGCCTTACGCAGAAGTACTTAGGGTATGCTTGGCTAACATAAATTGTGACAAGCACCTGCCAGTACGCTTGTAAACTTGGTAAATCAGTCTAAATTGAAGTAAACTAACGTTATCTGCAACGCAGCTAAAAACAGCTTTCTTGCCAATGAACTGTATTTAATGAAACTGAGCGAGTATCATCGCAGTTTGTCTCATTTATAGCATTTTGATTAGAAAGTTATCATTATCATCTAACTGACGGACACTGTTTGTCCAACGCTAGCCTAAACAGTGTCTCAGACCACTGATCTAAAACTTACCTTTTATATATTATTTTCTCTTAGAATCATATAAACCAATAATTTCAAGTTTCTTACAGAACATGTAACAAATGTATGTGTAGTAAGGGGAGACGACTGGAGATAGAGCGGAAGTGTGTATCTTACGCTTTAAGCTTTGTAAGCACATTCAATTTGACGCACTGTACGCAATGGTGTATAGTGGAAGGTATTTTTGCTATGGGTGTCCAAAAACCGGCATATTGATCGATAAATAAACATTATTAGCTTCCTCAGTCTCTTTAAAGTTTCAGAAAGGGAATAATGCCATCGAGATGCATTAAGTTTAATGTAAAAGTTATTTTTAATATATACATTTTAAATCCACTATACCTTCATTTCTTCCTTCATCTATGTTACTATATATAAATTTCGAAGACCAGGTTCCGGATCCGGTTTAAATGGACGATTCCGGTCATTCCCTGGTCTTCATCTGTTTAATATTGATACAAAGGTCGCGCTAGTGGAGATAGAATTATGACCCGTCGTGGTAACCATGGAATACATGCCGGCGGGTTTCTATCTCAGAGGTAAACGGACCGGCGCGGATAGTGGGATAGTGGCCAACCACCAAGGGCTGTAACCCTTGGTTTTTGGTTTTTTGGGGGGCTGAATTTATGGGTAACCAACCCCCGTCCCATATCCTCCTGTCAACCTGTGTCTGCCTAGTTTACTGCTTTTATTTACTGAATACAAATCCCATGGCTCTATTGTGTACCACACCTATTTATTTTAAATTTACTACCGGGCAAAAGTTTCTGATGCGGTGGAGGAAGCAAGCTATGCTTATGCTAAGATTATAAATTGAGTCGATGCTTGGAACATACAGTTATGTTATTTCTACCATATAAATCATACGCATGAAAAGTAAAAGCTGTTTAAACGAGTGTAAATAATGCTCACGGCCGTAATATTTTGTTGCATAACGGTTTTCCAACTATTTTGGGCTCAAAAATCCTGTAATAGTTTTTTCCGGGAGGGGGGATGGGGGTAGGAATAAACCATTTTTTCCGGTGCCCAGCCCTGCCTAGGATATCCTTTGTAGCTGCCAAGAACTGGTCTGATTGAGACATCAGGCTCCATATCTTTTTCCAACGTAACATCTATGACAACGTATGTCATTTATATATATGATTCAATATCGGTAATAAATTCCTGACTAGTATTTAATGCCTATATACTACTCTCAAACGTTCCTGATGGCTTCTTAAGAAAAGCATGATACTTATTGTTATAGCTATAAACGCGTCGAGCATGACGCCACGCATTTCGCCAGTACACTATAGAGCCAGGCGATAACCCTCGGCCTCTCCCAGGGTGAGCGAGAGCGTTTTTAGGTGCCGGAGCGGTGGTAGCCGCGCCGTGGTGGCGCCACTGGGGTCGCACCACCTGCCAGGATCACGGCTTCGCGATATGAGGGATCACATGCCGTAATAGGGATAGTCCCCCATCAGTATGCATACCCTAAATAGAAGCGGGCGAATACTGAAACTGCTCGCGTTTTCGTAGCACTTATTTCAAGTCTGGAGAAATATCACATTCGTTTCTTCAGGCAGTCTTGATAGCATATAACAGGAATATAACTTTTACCTAGCATAACTCCACGGCCAAACGTGCGTATTCGTGCTTTATTCAACTCAGACGGTTCATTTCGTTTTATTTCAACGTAGTAACCTTGACTCGTTGCAGTCATTAGTGTTAGAGAAGCTGTCAATAACAGCAGAGCCGACACAATAGTTTGCATAGTTGATATAAATTAAATACTTTGAATATATCTCTAAAATATACTACCGTTTGTACAAATTTGTTGTGTGCAAGCTGTTTAGCTCCATACACGTATTAATTCCGAGATCATAAAACTGTTTTTCGGAAAAACTCTATAATAAAATGAATAATCCTGAAGGTTAATTTTATCTGCTATGCAATGAAGCATTTGCAAATTTTAAGTTGCAATTATATTCTGTTGCACAGCTGAGTAGAATTTGCGCTCCCTTTTCTGACTCACAAAATGTGTCAAGTTAGGACCAGTTTGCGCCACGGTTTGAAGATTTGGTGCGCTTTAAAGGTATCAAGAATTTCCAGGACCGGATGTTCAGCATGGATGAAACAGGTGTACAAATTGTTCCAAATTCAGCCGGTAAAGTTGTCGAACGTCGATCTCATTGTGTCTGCCACGTTCTATCTCAAGAGCGTGGAGCCACAACAACTATAATCTTCGCTTGTAACGCCGCCGGCAAGTTTATTTCTCCATACGTAATCACGAAAGGTAGCAACAAAGGTGCCATTAGCAGGCAAGATCCTCCGCCACTCTGTCGTCACCTGTTTTAAAACGGGCTATATAAACAAAGATCAGATTGCTGCCTGGATGGACCGCTTGTTAAACATCTAGATCCATTACCTGAAGGCGAGAAGTACGTCTTAGTTGTCGACGGCCACGGTGCACATGAGCGCAGTGAGGATTTCCACATGAAAGCAAGTGAGGCAGGTGTACCTATATGCCTCCTTCCATGCCATTCGTCTCATGTCTTACAGCCACTGGACGTAGCAATATTTGTGCCTTTCAAAATATATTTCGAGATGCACTTAAAATTCCTATATAGTGTGTAGGTATACTTGTTTCGTCGTTGAAATCGACTATATCGGTATTTACCGAAGTATTTAACTGCAAGGATTTCGAAGTACTTGAGCGTATCTGCCAGAGCTGGTAAAAAAACTAAACAATGACAGAGTAGCACATTTCCGAAGCACATCAACACATTTTGCTATTCAATTTATATCTGGCGCCGAATGCATTTCTATCTTAATGAATATAACTGACTGTGACTAAAGTGGAGACACGTTGATACAATAAAAGGTTGAGTCAAATTTAGCTCAATTGCTGCAGTATTTTCCAACTCAGTACGTTAGTCAGGGATACTGCACATTCACTCCAAAACTCAACATAGCAAGGTTAACTCTTATTCCATATCAATTTAATGTGCAGTTCGTACAATGTTGAACAAACTCGTCGCAGCTTCGGCTTGAACCTGAATCGTGCTGAGGATCTAACAACAATACAAAGCGAGCTAACAACGCAAGGGCAATCGCCGCCCTACGACAAACTCGGTTAGCGGATCTGTTCACGATATACATTGTATCAAATGTGGGACTCCATGCGGGATAGGGTTAATATTTTTGGCTCCTCCGCTATATACGAAAACCAAAATATCACTTGCTGTGTACGACTTAAAGCATTAGCCATACACTAAGTCATGTAGGATATCGTAGAGACATTTTCACCGCCAAAAATATACTTTGTTACAAGCGCAGCCGCAACATTCAACGATGACTGACAACCAGTGCACAAGTTTGGGAAATTTGGTTAAAAAATTTGACGACTTTTTAAATCAATGCCGGAAAAACTCCTGTTACATGAATTTCGAGGTCTACAAGAAATATTGATTACTATGTCCTAGAAAACATAAAATTAATGGTTTCGGATTTTAGCTGTATCACAGAGGTTTCTATAAGCAGTTCCTCAGAAGTGTGGCAACTCAAATTCTTCCCACCTATGATTATAACGTAACTGTACGAAAATTATTTAATTAAAAACAATTTCTTGTTTTCGGCAATCTTTAATTGGGCAAATGTACGCGTACCCGAATTGTTTTTAAACTTCACAGAGTCCATGTTCGCGTTCGCTAAACTTCGAATACCAAAAATGTGAGCGCGAATTATTATAAGGTTAAGTTGACAAGCAGATTACCGCATCGGATCCAAATTTTCAGACCATACCTTACCCGAAAATTCGTAAACCTAACCCTACCCGAATGCAGTCTTTTAGATTATTCGGAATGAAAACACTAAAAGCTGTTTAAAATATACATTCGCGATACAGTATATTTTGTGCTGTGCTTATACATTTAGCGCATGTAATACATAAGCATTCTCATTGATCACAGCTGGGACCACCAAATCTTAAGTTGAAATTGTGCAAAATAGTGTACTGCACCGGAACAGAACATAGTATATATTAATTTGGTTATACCTAGACCCGCTGACCTGACATGATCTATGACCATACTCGACTGGGCCAACCGGACCCAAACCGACCTGGACGACTGTGCTGTGTAGACAAAAAATGGTCGTGGTGCTCGCGCGTAAAATTAAATAAAGCATAATTGAAAGCCAACGAGGTTTGTTTTGCCTTCGATTTAGACTCCAAGACCAGGTCAACCTACAATAGCAAGACAAGCGTTTAGAATTGCTAAAAGCGTGTGTATCTTGGCATAAAATGTGATCTTAAGAAATCTATTTGCAGCCAAAATTGTAAATTTGGGCCCATGATTTTGTCATGTTTGTTTTTCAGAACCGCGTAATAAATTACTTTCGGTCCGTCTTGCTAGCTGATTGATAAAGAAGTGATAGAACCTTTTTGGACAAGCAGGTAGCGATATTTTTGAAGTGATAATCGAAAAAATAACAATCGACTATAGCTATGAAACAATTCGATTTTTAGGAAGTACATAAACAATACTTGGTACATAAATGAACACATTGACTTGTTTCCGAATAAAATATCTTGCTTTCTCCGTGTAAGGCAATATCGAACCAAGTCGGCCTTGATGCTGTATGACGGGGAGTGTATACTTTCTTGATCATGTCTTCAACCGCAGTTTAGTTTAAAAAACATGATCAAGAAGTCCATGACGGTTTGTCGGACAATTCATGAATGACTGAATAAAGCTTTGTAGCAAAACTCAAGCAAAGATCGAGCAAAATTATTAATATTGTTTCATATTATTTTTAGCCTAAAATTTTCAATAGAATGGAATGAAAAATTGATCAAGGCTACAGCTATGCTCCGGTGCCTATTAAGTAAATCACGGGAAAAATAAAAAAGCATTGCTATCCCAAACTAAGAATCGTCTGGATACGCGACCTTACCATTACATTAGCTAACTATTATAATAAGCGCTGAATCAATTTATTCACTGCACTTAATCCCATGATCTATAACTGCAACTAAATTCATAGGCCGTGAGAACAAACACATGTTTATATAAATTAGATCACGGCAAAGTTTTTGTAATATTCGGAATATCACGAAAGCGAAGATATTATTCATGTGAAATGTAATTATATATTAATACTTTACAAATTTAATTATTAATATATCCATTAGGAACATTACAAAACCTTTGTTCTAATAAGTTTGCCGCGTTATACAACCCTCACTTATGTAGAGTTAGAAAATTGTCACTTGCTTTGATTGAATGGGTAATAGATGCCTACTTTGATATACTATTTATTTCGAACTTTTAGATTTTTAGTGCATAATTTTGAAAAAATGCTAATTTAAAAGAAATAAGAAGCTTCCGCTAGCATAACATCATAAAATAAACATTGTTGTTACGCCACGCTTCGCCACTATTTCTCTTGTTTTGGAAATAAAAAACGAACATCGAATATCCTCGCACATAAAACATTTCTCCTATCGAATATCTGCAACATTATTTCGGAAGAACTTGTATTTAGTGCCAGCTTGCAGTACCTGCCGTTAGCTGTTCATAGCTTACTTTGACGGGCTAAAGCATACTGTGCCCTTGGGGATAGTAAGTGTAATATTGCATACTGAGGCGTAACTTTTTGAATTGAAACGTAGTTTGGTTTTTGGGAACTTAGTTGTTGCGATCGAACTAGTTTTCAGTCTTGAGTTAGTTTTATAACAATAAACGTTTTGTGTAAGTAAAAGTTGTTATAAGCTATTTTATTAGATTAATAAATAGTTGAATCAACTAGGTAGAAACTTACTAGCTTTAGCTGCAATTAAAGCAGTAAAACTCTTACATTTTGGCGCCCAACGCGGGGCCGGAACTCCAATTCGGATAACATTATATCAAGTATATGAGTTTCTTATCGTCTCTGTCTAGATAAAATTATCAATCATTATGGCATGGCTCTAATTTCGCTGAAACGGGCCAAGGTTAGCTTATTTCTGTAACTTGTCGTTTGGAACACAAAGACAATTATTCGTGTTGCAACCTATTGGCAGGGCTATCAATCGATCAAGATATTTTTCACTGTGACGTTTGGGCACTCAAATTCCAACGGCCGCTGGATTTATTATTCGAGTCTATCGAGTGTCAGTTTCACGAACGGAATATTGAAGCTTTTATGCATCGCTTGCGATTCGCGATACAAAGTTCAAAGGTATCAATGCGTCACGACTTGAAACAACACTAGACAACTAAATTTTATTTGTAACTTAACATATTTTACTTGAATTTTATAACTTAAACGTCGGTGAGTGTTGTTTCAAATCGGGCCTCTTTTTATGATCCTACGACCATCCCGGTTAGTTGGTACTCAACTCTCAGAAAAAAGTAAAAATCAAACCATGACAACCAATACACACACCATGACAAACCTTTTTTAACATCACGAGTAGAAAATTTTTACGATACCTTAGATAAACGATAATCTTTCGAAGAAATTAAAATCTAAATTGATTGAAAGATTTTCACCGACTGGTGAAAGTGGATTCTGTTTGGCACAATTACACGCGCGATACCAACAAGCGCATGAAACGAAGGAGAACCCCAGCTACGCAATATAAAAAGCTCAAATATTCCAGTACAATGTTTTGTTGACAACAACGCAACTCGTGAAAATAATTTTTATGCCCAAAACCAGACAGTTCCAAAAACAGATTGATAAATCTGATTTTTTAAACATTCGCTCAAATGTTGTAAAAATCTACCATTTATGTCGGGAGTTATGGGGAGAATACCGGTAGATGCTCTTTGTGACAGTGGATCTGAAAGTAACATTATTAGTCAAGAATATTTTGATAAAACGTACTCAATATCGGAAACAAAATTATTATCTCACAAAACGATTCTGAAACACAATTGTATTTCAATAACCGGTGAACCACTGTCAGTGGCTGCTCAAACTAAACATATATTGTTATTGGGAATAGCCAAATTGTAACAGATTTTGTTGTCGTATAAGGATCCCATAATCACTGTATCATAGGAATAAACATATTAAAAAATTGCACCTTAAATTTTGATCAAAAATTTTGCTCCTCAATGATCAAAAAATACCACTATTATCTAGATCAGAACATGGTAGTACATACTAACACTACCTCTTACGATGGTAGTGTTAGTATAATCGGTTCTACTACGGTTCCTCCTCGCAGTGAAAAGTTATGTTGGGCAAAAATTGATAATTTTAACGCAACTTATATTAACCGTTGTCTAATTCTTCAACCGCTATTAATTACAAACACATTTCCCAGTCCTAATATGTTTTCGTTGTTATTAGTGACTTCATCTGTTTGCGCACCAAAACAAAACAAAATTTCGGTAAAGTTGATAAATTTAGAAACGATACCCAAAAAATTAATAACCGAACAAAATTGGGCATCCTATCCGAATGTGTTTGGGCAAAGGAGTTAAATAATAAATCTAAATCTAATTTTAACTCCGCAACTTCACAGCAGTAATAAATATACCATCCCTTCCTCCGGGAATCAATTTGGAAATCTCTAACATTTGAGCTAGAATCTTTACTAATGGAATATCGCGATACATCTAGCTGTATTGATGCTGATCTAGGCCAAGCAAATTTGGTTCATCACAAAATTGATACTGGTGATAATATGCCGATCAAACAACAACCGTATAGTCGCTCAATTTCGGAAAAACAAACAATTTCAACGCATATACAAGATATGCTACAAAAACAAATAATTGAACCTTCCAATAGTCCTTGGTCATCTCCAATTGTTTTGGTGCGAAAAAAAGATGGCAGTGTCAGGTTTTGCGTCGATTACAGGAAATTAAATAAAATCACTAAAAAGGATACTTATCCACGTCCGCTTATCAACGAGTCTTTAGATGTGCTTGGAAACGCAATATAATTTTCTACGTTAGATATATCCCCCGGCTATTGACAGGTTCGTTTAGATTCTCAAGATAAAGAAAAAACTGCGTTTGTTTCGCATAAAGGGTTACATCAATTTTGTGTTATGCCATTCGGTTTAATTAATGCACCCGTTTATGGAAGCAACTCTCCACGGCTTGAATTTTGAGAAACGTCTAGTTTATATTGACGATATTATTATTTTTGGCGATACGTTTCAAACACAACAGCAAATTTTGCTAACTGTTCTAGAAAGACTGCGAAAAGCCAATTAAAAATGCAAAGGTAAAAATGCTCCTTTTTACGGGCTGAAATTTCTTACTTGGGGCATGCTATCACAGCGAATGAAATAAAACCCGATTCATCTAAAATAGATTAAATTGTGAATTTTTCTACTCTAACGAATGTGAAAGAAGTAAAAAGTTTTATGGGGCTTATATCATATTACGGGAGATTTGTTAAAAATTTTGCGCAATTATTATACCCTATAAATGGCTTAATTCGAAAAAATACTATGTTTGGAACAAAAGTTGCCAAGAATCATTTAAAATTAAAACGCATTATTTCCGCTGCTCCCGTGCTAAATTTTCCAAATTTTAGCATACCTTTCGAATTGCATACTGACGCCAGTAATCTCGGATTGGTTGTCGTTTTAGCTCAAATTATTGAGGGCATTGAATACGTTGTAGCATAAGGAAGTAGGAAACTTTCATAAGCTGAACAAAAATAAGCTACAATTGAAAAGGAAGCGTTGGCTATAAAATGGGGTATCCAACATTTTCGATCGTACCTATATGGCCAACATTTTATTGTCAAAACTGATCATAACCCCTTCAATGGTTAAATAACATAAAAGAAACTTCTTCTCGCCTAATGCGTTGGTCGATGGTATTACAAGAGTACGATTTCGAAATTAGACATGGCAGTGGCGCTGAAAACTCAAATGCTGATGCTTTGTCGCGAATGTCACATACGATTGAACCGAAATGTTCTCAAAAAAATGATGAGAAAGGCAAAAATATTTTAGCTTAAAATTCAATAGCTTTTGAGCAATTATACGCAGCAGCAGTAAGTAACACCAGCGTTTATATAGTCAGTGCACAAAAACAAGACGAGTTTTGTCGAAAAGTGATTCAACAGCTTAATAATCTACTATTAGATACGATCATCCGCAAGGTACTATTTTAACACGTTTTAAGGTAAGGGATAACGTATTGTGTTATAAAAGTAGCATGGTATCACATTCCGCATAGTCATGCCAGCTTCTATGCAACATCAGGTTTCATTTGACAACCATACAGTTCCAATGGCAGGCCATTTGTGCTATAACAAAACGCTTCAAAAAATTATTAGGCGGTATTATTAGCCACATTTGCCAAACGACGTAAAATTGTAGTGCCGATCATGTGAAGTATGTCAAAAGCATAAAGAATCTACCCGAGGCAATGCTTTTATGTTAAACATTCCAATAGATTGTGGACCTATGGAATAGTTATGTATTGATATTGTAGGCCCGCTTCCAATGACACAACGCAAAAACTGGTATCTTTTAGTCTTCATAGATTATTTAACAAAATGGCCTGAAGTATACCCAGTGAAGGAAATTGCGTCGGAAACGATAGCACAAAAGCTATTCGAAGAAATAGTTGTAAGCTTTTCATGCCCAAAAACACTGATTTCAAACCAAACTTCTAACTGCACATCCTGCGTCATAAAAATATGTGCAAATTACTAAAATGCAAAAAATTACAAACCACCGCTTAGCATCCTCAAACGGATTGCTTGGTTGAAAGATTTAATCGTACACTGATCAACATGTTGTCCTCCTACGTGGGCAAGAGTGAAAAGCAATGGGACATCTTTGTTCCATATGTTCTATTTGCATATAGAACGGCTGTTAATTCGTCCACGGGGGCTCACCATTTGAAATGATGTTTTATAAACCACCAAACTTTCCCTCTGACATTGTTCTACGAACGTATAGTACGAAATTTTCAAATACCTATGATTATATGTGCAAACTGAGTCACGTGATGGCCACCATACAGTGCCGAGCACGCCAGAATTTAGACACAGCTCAAAAACAGCAAAAACGATACTACGATGTGCATTCGATGCTGGAAGAATACAATATCGGTGACAGCGTGTTATTAAAGGTTGAACCATATCGAACTAAATTTGGTCCTAGGTACGAGGGTCCATTTCGCATAATTCAGCGATTAGGACGTGTAACGTACAAAATCAAGACTAATAATCACCGATCAAGAGTATTGCATGGTAATAAACTGCGACTATTTGTGAGTGGGTGAAACATCGGTTCCGTATCACTATTCTTTCTATCGGGGTAACTTCTTTGTTTTCTTGTCTGTAGCTTTCGGTCTAGTTTCATTGCCTTATTTCCAGTGATAAGACCTGTGTTTATCCAATTTTAGCATAAACATGTGTACCAATTCTCAAAGCGAAATATTTTTCCGCATCGATGGTGGTTACCATGAATTTTCGAACCTTTATACTTGCGACCTCGACTATCTTAACGAAAAGTTACTGTCCTCTGAACGCGCGTATCAGTTTGCAAAGGCATTCATTGTTGATGATGAAAACAAAATGAATACGATACGTAACACAAAAACGTCGTTTCAAGCAATGCATATAGGAAAGCCAATTTTCGCAAAAGTATCAGTCAATTAAACAAAGTGGAACATAATCAAATACTATGTTATGTACAACATAGTGAAAGAAAAGTTTAAATAAAACCAAAATCCTATGCACACGTTGCAAGTAACTGCGCACAGGAACATTGTTGAAGCCACAGTACATCCGTATTGGGTGGCCGGCACCCAGTACAGACCAGGCGATAATGTTATGTGTACAATTTTACAACGTGTGCGAAATAAAACTGAGCAACCGACACTGATCATAGGTGACTCTATAACGACACGGATATCGAATTTTTCCATCGGTTATACGTTCCTGTACGAATGTTTTCCTTGGGATGGTGCAGCAATTGACATTTTATTCCGAATTGCAGTGTTGATATCGGATAACGACTCTAAGATAATATTTCTAGGCGGAACAAACGATCTTGCGTACAACAACCAGGCATCACCTTATCCACTCATAAACTGGGTTGACGGCAGGTGTAAATCTAGGCCCGCGAAAAAGGTTGTTAAGAGGCTAGAGTGCAAACTGAAATAATTTTTTCAGCAACGACCTAACTTTTCTTTCAAAATAGTTGAAATTATGCCACGCTATGACCAGACATCATTGATTTTCGAACTGTCTGAAGTTCAAGAAGCTGTTGTCAAATTTAATAATGCTATTAAAGAAACTGTCGCAAAATTTAATAAATACAATATAATGCTTATTAACCCTTTCATGCCGGACCTAATTTGTGTATCGTGCAATGTTTAACAAACTCAAGCTTCGCCCGGAACGTAATGGTGAAACTTGTGTTTGCT
>JASANE010005001.1:0-23528 GCA_030248225.1 Trileptium ribeirensis | reverse complement strand
TATACTGGGTTATTCTGGGTTGCTGGAGAGTTATATGTCGCAGTTCTGGTCTTTTCTGTTTTAACCAACAATCTGGTTGTTTGAATCTAATAACGATTTTCCGATACGAATTGATGAGTTTTTATTTTTTTTGGAAACACAGAAAGAAGTATAATGAGCGTAGTATCACTTGCGAAGTATTACCATAATAAAATAGCCAGCGACTAACACTTGCAAACAAAATAAGTTAAAAATAGAAAGAGTAGGCTATTTTTAATGATTGCGTAAAGACTTTAGGCATGATGATAGTAACTGCCCTTCACCAACCTAACGCATTGTATGATGACTTAAATGAAGTAACTAGGTATAAGTCATAAAAAATATATTCATACTGTCAACATGGCTTAACTCTTTGCTTGCTTAAACGAGAAATTTTATTGTTTGATTGGGAGGAAATCCTAAATCACATCAAACATTAATTTGTTTTGTTGCGCTTTTGATCCTTTGATCAAATCAGAAATACGCGGAATATGAAGCGATCGGATAATTTAATCCTTTTCCAATAGACCCACACGTTTGGAACAGTGTACACTGTGAAGTGATGCTCAAACCGATTTTTGCATTTGGAAAGGGAATCACATGCTTGCAAGCACGTCTCCTATTCGGTAGTTCCATAATGCTTCCACGGCTACAGCTTCAACATAGCATAGTGTGTAGCGTATACGGCTGGCACCTAAATGGTGCAGATTCATTCCCTCAGTATGCAATAGCTTGCACCGTATGGTATGAAATACATAGTAATCCGACCGGGATACTGTTGGATCTTACTATGTTCGAAAATTATAATCTGTATGATATTTTTATATGTAACATACAATAAGTAGGACCCTTAAATTGTTTCATGTTTAATTATTTGATTAAAAAAATAATAATAAAAGTACCGGCTGCAACCTGTACCATGTTGGGAGTTTATTGCTACACATTGCATAATAAAACAGATTGTTTTTTGGTACATTAAAATAGCTTATTGTAAAGAAGCTTATTAAATTACCTTAAGGATATGCAGACTAACCCGTCATCGTCTCCTTTCGTTGACTAGTATATGTTTGCTGTAAATTTTAACACGAAATCGCGATTTATGGCTTGCAAATGGCCATCTCTGAGGGACGAAGGTTTGCAGATAATAGTCCGGTATTGAAAAATATATATTTTTTCTCTCATTGTTACCCAATGAATTTTATGCTGTTTTTGTTCTATCCAACTGAAAAAAAAAAAAAGGTAGACATCCTGCGTTACCTGGCTGAAATATAGAACACTATATTGCTATCTTTTCAATAATTTTTCGAGGTATGGACGAAAGTTACTTAATTTTTCTTCATTTAAAGCTATCATTGAACCAAGTATCTAAGTAAAATTTCTCGATCCCTTTTATTAGCGAGGAGCTGCGCTCCTATCTATCCGTTACGCACAGAACCGTCTTCTGATCTTGGCTGTAGGGCAAACTTTGTTTTATCTACAAAAATACGGTATGCGTGGTTTTGAATTTATAGATCATTGGCTTCTCCAGTTTTATTGCCCAGGAATGATTGCTGCCGCCAAAATAAAAAAAGTGCCGCTAACTCCAATGATAATTGCCTAGTATCCAATCGCTGTTGGTCTTATTCAAAGATGTTGCCATTTTACTAGGTTATCTTCAAGTGTAGTCGTGAGTTTCGATCGTAATCAGTAAACAGTATAGGTGACTTCGGTCGAAATACTACCTAATTTTAACGCTGACAATGTGGCCTATCGCGCCGTAATACACATGATATGAGTATCTTATATGCTTTATAACCCTTTTGGTCAGGAAAACATTAGAATCTTAATTGTAAAAAGCGAGATATTTAATGTAAGAATAACATCTAGTAGGTTAAATCTATATACCTTTTATTATTGATTATGGGCTAATTGGTTTACCTTGTTATCTTTAGATAGGAGCTCGAAAAATGAGATGTTTTGTGAACTTAACGGCATATAACTCGCTGGAATTGCGCTAAACTGTTATGTTGATATTATAGGGACACTGGTTCAGAAATTGATTTCTGTTGTACATCGCTTCGCCACATTTGGAATTCGTTTGCTTTGTACACTGTTGCTCCTGATAATTTGTGGTTTATCCGCTCGTGCGAAGTCTATCGTTTGCTTCAACAGTCGCATACGGTGGTACATACTATATTTGCGCATTTGAAGGTGGTTGCCTTGAAATTTCACCAAAATTTTATTGGCTCAGCAGGTGGTTCGCTCTGGTCTTACGTTCAGTTGGCGCGGTTGGACCTATCCTAATATCCTATTAACGAATGCAAAAATTTGCTACTGCATTTCGCAATTTTGGTCTTTGTGGGATTGGAATCGATCTTAACAGTTAGTTTTCGTTTATTTTGTTATACATTATGATCGGTTATTTATCAAAGAAACGATATACAGCATAGGTCCAAACGCCAGCCTCATTGTCCGATGACTGCTATAGATCAGAGCAAAATTACACCTTACCAATTCTCCCGAGTGTAGTAAAACCATTGGAGTGTGAAATCTCCAAGACGAACACATGTGTTTTGTGTAAGAACTAAACGTCGCTTTACTTATTCACATTATAAAATTAGCTGATTTGCGTATTAGGTGTCTCGAACAAATAAACTTTACTCTGCGACTACCAAATTGTGACCTGTAACATTCCATTCCTGACACATGCCCAACAGTTTTTACCATTCTAAGCTATTTTGACAAGTGGTTGAATTGTAGCGACCAAACGAAACGTTGCAAATTTTGTGCAACATAACTATGCAATTTATTAAAAAGTTCAATGCACAAGGCACAAGGCAATTAAATGTAGGAACAACTACACAACTCATTCGGATATGACAAAAAAATGGTTACCAAATATCCACTTCATAAACCACGTCAGGTTTAGTTTAAATCCGAGTCTTCATAATGTATAACAAAATAAACGAAAACTAACTGTTAAGATCGATTCCAATCGCACAAAGACCACAATTGCGAAATGCAGTAGCAAATTTTTGCATTCGTTAATAGGATATTAGGATAGGTCCAACCGCGCCAACTGAACGTAAGACCAGAGCGAACCACCTGCTGAGCCAATAAAATTTTGGTGAAATTTCAAGGCAACCACCTTCAAATGCGCAAATATAGTATGTACCACCGTATGCGACTGTTGAAGCAAACAATAGACTTCGCACGAGCGGATAAACCACAAATTATCAGGAGCAACTGTGTACAAAGCAAACGAATTCCAAATGTGGCGAAGCGATGTACAACAGAAATCAATTTCTGAACCAGTGTCCCTATAATATCAACATAACAGTTTAGGGCAATTCCAGCGAGTTATATGCCGTTAAGTTCACAAAACATCTCATTTTTCGAGCTCCTATCTAAAGATAACAAGGTAAACCAATTAGCCCATAATCAATAATAAAAGGTATATAGATTTAACCTACTAGATGTTATTCTTACATTAAATATCTCGCTTTTTACAATTAAGATTCTAATGTTTTCCTGACCAAAAGTGTTATAAAGCATATAAGATACTCATATCGTGTGTATTACGGCGCGATAGGCCACATTGTCAGCGTTAAAAATAGGTAGTATTTCGACCGAAGTCACCTATACTGTTTACTGATTACGATCGAAACTCACGACTACACTTGAATATAACCTAGTAAAATGGCAACATCTCTGAATAAGACCAACGGCAATTGGATACTAGACAATGATCATTGGAGTTAGCGGCACTTCTTTTATTTTGGCGGCAGCAATCATTCCTGGGCAATAAAACTGGAGAAGCCAATGATCTATAATTCAAAACCACGCATACCATTTTTTGTAGATAAAACAAAGTTTGCCCCACAGCCAAGATCAGAAGACTTGGTTTCTGTACGTTAATGGATAGATAGTGATGCGCAGCTCCTCTGCTTTAATTAAAAGTGGATTCGGGAAATTTTACTTAGATACTTGGTTCAATGATAGCTTTAAATGAAGAAAAATTAAGTGAGCTTCGTCCATACCTCGAAAAATTATTGCTAAGATAGCATTTTTTTAGTGTTCTATATTTCAGCCAGGCTGAGGGGATGTCCCTCAGTTGGATCGAACAAAAACAGCATAAAATTCATTGGGTAACAATGAGAGAAAAAATATATATTTTTCAATACAGGACTATTATCTGCAAACCTTCCTCCCTCAGAGATGGCCATTTGCAAGCCATAAATCGCGATTCGTGTTAAAATTTACAGCAAACATATACTAGTCAACTAAAGGAGACATGACGGGTTAGTCTGCATATCCTTAAGGTAATTTAATAAGCCGCTTTACAATAAGCTATTTTAATGTACCAAAAAACAATCTGTTTTATTATGCAATGTGTAGCAATAAACTCCCAACATGGTACAGGTTGCAGCCGGTACTTTTATTATTATTTTTTTAATCAAATAATTAAACATGAAACAATTTAAGGGTCCTACTTATTGTATGTTACATATAAAAATATTATACAGATTATAATTTTCGAACATAGTAAGATCCAACAGTATCCCGGTCGGATTACTATGTATTTCATACCATACGGTGCAAGCTATTGCATACTGAGGGAATGAATCTGCCATTTAGGTGCCAGCCGTATACGGTACACACTATGCTATGTTGAAGCTGTTGCCGTGGAAGCATTATGGAACAACCGAATAGGAGACGTGCTTGCAAGCATGTGATTCCGTTCCCAAATGCAAAAATCGGTTTGAGCATCACTTCACAGGGTACACTTTTCCAAACGTGTGGGTCTATCGGAAAAGGATTAAATTATCCGATCGCTTCATATTCCGCGTATTTCTGATTTGATCAAAGGATCAAAAGCGCAACAAAAACAAATTAATGTTTGATGTGATTTAGGATTTCCTCCCAATCAAACAATAAAATTTCTCGTTTAAGCAAGCAAAGAGTTAAGCCATGTTGACAGTATGAATATATTTTTTATGACTTATACCTAGTTACTTCATTTAATTCATCATACAATGCGTTAGGTTGGTGAAGGGCAGTTACTATCATCATGCCTAAAGTCTTTACGCAATCATTAAAAATAGCCTACTCTTTCTATTTTAACTTATTTTGTTTGCAAGTGTTAGTCGCTGGCTATTTTATTATGGTAATACTTCGCAAGTGATACTACGCTCATTATACTTCTTTCTGTGTTTCCAAAAAAATAAAAAACTCACCAATTCGTATCGGAAAATACCAATCGTTATTAGATTCAAACAACCAGATTGTTGGTTAAAACAGAAAAGATCAAAACTGCGACATATAACTCTCCAGCAACCCAGAATAACCCAGTATACAGAGGATGCAGAAATCACTGACTTATACTACAAATTCAATATTTGGAAATAACAAAGTGGACAACGCTGTCTGTTAAATTGTCTATAAAATTAATTTCAAGAGACAATAGTGCTAGCTATAACTAAAACGTAAATTACACAATGCACCCTTTCGATATCGATAAGCAAGGAGGAAATAACTTAATGTGTGCCACTAAGTTAGTTACTCTAAATTCGGGTTCCAGTTACTCACTGTTTATCACCTTAGTCTTGTTACTGTTGCCACTAGTTATTACGTTTTTTCCGCAGCGTGTGTGTCTATACCAGGCTCGCACTGCTAGGTGCTTAATTGGGGTACACATATTCACACGTAGTCGTTCCGCAATGCTCGTAGTAAACGGCAATATTACTAGTCTAGTGCCCTAGTACGATAAGCATTAGTGCAGTCCGCGTTTTTTCGAAAACTTACGATCATATGTGTTTCGCACACTTGTTGACTGTTTCCAAACCGTGCTGGGTAACGACACCGTTAGATAGTAAACTTTTAATAGGAAATTTCATGGCGGAGGCTTTCTCCCGTACCTAAGCTTAAAACAGCGCTGTTTGGACAATGTAAATTTGATATTATAGTTTTCGACAGCATCAACGGGGAATGACTTGAAGGGAAGCCAAATTTTACCTGGGGGTATGAAATGGGAAGAGAAGCCGAAACTCTAGCGGAAGCTCGAAAATCCTATGGGCCCCCTCGCCCCCCTCTGTGGAGAAGCCTATTACATGTACTATCGGAAATCGGCATAGTGAACAACCTACATTAGAGAGACTGTAATATAAGCAATCAATCATGTGTGTAATTCCTAACTGTTAATGTAAATTCTTAATTACTGAGTACTTCTTAATCTGCCTATTAAGAATTACTTATTAATATAAATTAGGAATTAATATTATAATATATACATATATCATTAATGCTGACGCTCCAATGTCTCAAGGGTGTTGCGTGACTCGGCGGGGAGAGGTCCCCGGGCGGCTGCTGGAAAAAGGTGACGACTCCAATCACACCCTCCGTCATGGAGGCAAAATTGCCGATTTCACCCAAATTTTGTCAATTTTCATTCTACATTGAAAATTTTTTTGCAAAAATATTCCGGGTGCCGTTGGCGCACGACGGGGAAGCACCAGGGAACGGGTAGACCAGGACCAGAACCTCGAGAACTGAGGGGAGGTAACTCCTTGAACCCTGCTTCGTTGGTATAATATATATTTATTTATTATGTCTAAGTTTAATATAACTATATATATTTATATATAATATATATCCCACGACCTAGGTCATAAAGCATTAAAATCCAGGACATTTTAACATAAAATTTGAGCAGCACTAACTAGGAAACAAAATCAGAGCCTGAAAACGTGTGTTGCATATTCATTTTATATATAATGATATTGGAGAGCTTCGGCGAAATAAATAGGCAAGACAAAACAAGGGAACAGATACTGTTCACAACAAGCGCCGCTCTAATCCACATATAAATTTCTTTTCGTAAGCAGCAAATTTTCTATTTATACTAATTACCTTACTCTCTGTTCAAAATTATTGCGCAAACATTGCAAGTTGCACAGACGCCACACCGATCTCAATTTTAAGAAACATAGCACATCAGCATACAGTTTGCGACCTTTCCACCACCAGCAGATCAGCTGTAGAAACATTTCATAATTAAACACAAAATCTTCGTACTATTTGCATCGTAAATCGCAAAAATCTCAATAATAAAGCTGCCAAGCCACGAAGGATAATAAAACATAAAAATCAGTGGCACAGTCTTTAATAAAACAAGCTGGAACAAAATTTCTACGCAAAAACCTGTTTTTCCTGGAACCCGCTAGCAAACAGCTTATACCACTTCCATTGTACACAATATCGACAGAACGTATGGATCAAGGATCAAGCTCAGCTGTACGATTTTCCGCTTAGATTCTTAACTCACATTGTATACGCTATAAACTCGACACTATACGTCGGATTATATCAACTCCGTCACATACAAAAAATTTTTTTTCTCCAAATTGGTACCCCTCTGTTTCTTGGGAAGCAGCCATTCTCCTTTTGAGAAACATATATTGCTGCATTAGTTGGCGGGCAAGCAACGACAATTAACAACCTCTCCCGTCGATGACATATATACCTTCTTCTCACGGTCCTAACGTAGCTCCAATATGGTACAAAAATCGAACCCATTCTTACCCCGCTTCAAAAATTCTAAATTTACAACCCCCCCCCGACCATGGTCTCAGGCATGTACACTGGCAGTTGATATGGGCTGCCATTTTGTACCCTCATAGTGGAAATTGTGGTATAGAATATTTTACATACCGTTTTCAAGTTAACTATGCTGGTTAAACACGGTCGAATTGGCCATTTCACATTTTTACCCCCCCCCCCCGACCACAAGCTACTTCCGGCATTCTAACATATCTGGCAAAGGGTATGTTGTGAATTTTTTTGCATAACACTTCCCCCAGGCTAAACTATCCATGTAAATAGCTACCGTTTATGGCAGCTTCGCTTCCATTTAATAACCGGTATAAATCGGCACCCCCGTGTTTTGAAAGTGTTAAATTTGACACAAGAATAGGCCTAAAAAGCTTAATTTTTGACATACGGAGTTCCGCATTACAACGTTTTGACCGCGCTGACGGGCTGCACGAGATACGATCACAAAATCGAGGCTAGATGCAACCTGGAGCATACCAGAGATCATTTTATGGTGCCTTGCTGAGCAGCAGGGGGTGGTATTTGGGAAGCCATAGCATAAAAACGGTTAAAAAATTTACTATAACGACCTCAAATTATTGATCCTTGACGTTTTTTGGTCGTAGGTTGTAAAAATGAAGACAATCGGATCCAAAAAAGTCATTAGTCATTTTTTCTGGGGCAAAAGGACATCGTAGCGTGAAATGACCCTTCCCCCGAATGACTAAAGGACATGTATATACAATTTCAAAACTTTTATAGATCACAAATTCGTGCGCAAGTACTACAAAAGGAAAATGTCTTCTACGGGCAGAAAGAACCCTTATGCGCTCGGAAAATTGATTCTTGTATATACTGCTGTAATGGAAAAATATTTTTAATGTTTTTATTATAGTAGTGGTCAACCTGAAGTTATTGTGACATTCAGTGCGTTGGAAAAATGCTTTTTTTAATTGGTACTTTAGGTATTTTATAAAAAATAATGCAGTCGCTAAAATGACCGTGGACTAGCCTATGGCTGAAACTCTGTTGTGCACCTACCATGTTGCAAATTTCATCCGTAATAGATGTTTTAATTGTGCGTTCAGTCACTAAAATTACGCATTATCCCTCGTCAAGGCTTTAAAGTCAAACCCCTGTTACCTTTTTGTTGTGTCATTGCTTTTTCAAATGAGATAAACATTTCTAATAAGTCGCTAATATGGCTCTTGACTCTAGGTTGAGGAAACCCCTAAAATTTTTTGATAACTTGTTACATTGAGAATATACTTAACAGGTTGTAGCACGGAAGTTAATGGTATTTAGTTTTCTGTTATAAAATTGAAAGAAGTGTGTCTGGCGCTGATTTTTGTAATAAAGTTTAAATAGATAACATCTCCTGACCCAAATTAATATTTCTGGGAGCGGTCGAATGCAATTCATTTTCAATAAAACTATCATAAAAAGAAAAATGGACAATTGTTATCGGATCATAATCTTAATAAATCAAATTTGGTTGTTGTATGTGAGAATATATACGTATGGGTAACGATGTAGCTGTCACAGATCATCAAATATTGTGATTTAGACCTGCCGCTACCATGATGTGTCATTTTTGTGGATCGGGTTTCAAAGAAATTGTCTTTTACGGTTGAACTTGTTACTTTTGGTGACAATGTAGTAATTGTAGATCATAAAATTATATTTAAGACCTAAATTGTTAATTTTAGCAAGATATATTGCTTCATAATCAAACTTTACAACTATGTTTCATGTTCCACTGGGTTAGTAAGGTAAGTTTGAAGATAATAACTGCTGAACTGGCTATAAAATTTTCATTACACTTAGCAACATATAGCTCAAACTACTGAAACTGTTCCATTTAGGTGATCTGATGGGTTTGGCTCAACTACATGAGCTATACATTTTCGTTACTTGTAAGTTAAAGTGATCCAAGGAAATGAAAATTGGTTTAGTTGACGACATAGAAACGTGTCATAGCAAAAATCGGCGCCAAACAATTGTTTTTCCATTTTATAACAGATGACTTAATAATACCATTATGTTCCTTGTTATAACCTATGTTAAATATATTATCAATGTACAAAAATTTGTTAAGCACTTACAGTAGTTTCTGAATGCGCAAAATAGCTGCTGCAAGCATCGACCTGGCTTTGTTTTGTTAACAAACTCCGGCAAGTTGAGATGAGAAATTTCTACCAAAATTATTTGCCCAACTTACGTTTCACACAGCAAATTGCTGAGTTAATCATTCTTTCTTGGTTGTATTGGAACTTGATCATTGTATATGCATATTACATATGTTTGGACTACTAATAAAGCAAAAACATGGAAAATTTCGAACACACATGTTAAACCGGAATTCCGGTTCCGGTATGATTTTTGCTTTTTTGCCGGAACACGATTTTCGACGGAACCAGAACCGGAATTCCGGTTAGTCCCTGGTAGTTTGGTATATATACGCTGGAAGTTCCAGTTTAGTACTGTGTATACCTATAATTTATTGCTCTGTATTATTTTTATTTGACTTTATAACTAAATTTTGTACAAAGAAATAGTTACTGAGCGCACTAACCACATTCGCTCTGCTTTCTCTCACCGCGCGCGTTCTCGGTCTATGTTTTACGCCTTATAAAAGGTCAATTTGTACACACTATAATGTTCACTTTGCAAAAATTAGTTCGACGACGTTGTCACAGGTAGTGTGGTTTCCAGGGAACGACCGAATACCGGATATTCGGCCCCTACTATTCGACCGAATACCGAATAGTTGTTCGCAACACCTATGTATGATGGGAAATCTATAAATCTATAACTCTATAAATCCACCACTGTATGTACGTGCGCCATGCAACAGGTCGGTTTTTGTTGTGTTGCTGAGTCAGCGATAGTTTTTGTTCGATGAATTTTTTTGCTTTGTGCTCTCGGTTGTTTGGTTGAAGTTATAATTTTGTTTTTTATAACTTCATCATCTGGACAACGGCGATAATTGGTGCGTGAAGTCATATCGTTAAAAAAGAACGGCTCAGTGCGTGGTGTTAGGGGGCGGTAGACTTAGGGTTAGGCTTATGTACGTATGTAGAACGGTATAACATGATGTCTCACTTCACATTCACGATGTGTCAAAGAAAACGAACAAATCCTGCTGCATTTAGACCCCAAAGTATTAATTTCGCAAGTATTATGGCAGCGAGATAGTGCACGTCTGATGAAGAACATAACTGTGATGATCAGAACATTCGATCCGGCTGCGAGCTGAATTGATGAGTCTCAAACGCATCTTGTTTTACCAAAGTTGCAACACTTTGGACGTATTTAGCGGTTTGCAGCATCATTATCAGGACTCCGGACGTAAAATTAGGATATCTGGTGGGCAGATTTTGACTCTATTTTTCAACTAACAGCGGCCAGTCAACTATTCGGTATTCGGCCGAATATTGCCAACTATTCGGCCGAACACCGAATATTCGGTCGTTCCCTAGTGGTTTCTACAAATTTAAGGTAAATAAACCCATGAAGTAATTACTATATTTATAAAATCCTGTGGTATACGTAGGGAACTATATATATAATACGTGGTATATTCGACGAATCTTCTGGAGCTGATTAATGTCAACGGGTGACTACTATGCGTATTGCCGTCGTGAACAACGTCTTTATTGCAAACACAGGACTCCAGCGTTGGCCTCAAAGCATTGTTTTGAATCCGTTGAGTCTGTGTCTGATGAGGTATATACTTGCAAATAACCACATTGACTTTAAAGAAACAACTTAACATTTTTAATGTTTTAGTTTATGCGACTTCCAGAGTCAAGTGTATTTTGAAAGTATGTTTATAAAAATCGTCTAAAAAGTTTACTATTATTTGGCCAATCATTTGTTGGATTAAAAGGCGTACGGAATACGGTGCTAGCACTACATTATTTTAGTTTGGTTTTTAATACAATTCTTCACGTGATTTGATTAGTGGTGCTAAAAGATTATCGTTACTGGGATACGTACTTCAAAATTGTCTCGTCCTGCTCATATTGATGAGGTACCTCTAATGCAACAATTATAATAGTCTTTTATTTTTCTTCTTTGAAACTTCGCTTTAGTACTTAATAATTTTATGCAGTACTAATTTTAGAGAAGTCGCTCACCGTGTGCTGTTGTCGATGATAACAGTAGTTTAGTTGTCCTCAACCAGATTATGGCAAACAACTCTGGTCTTATCGTTTGCTCAATTTGTTCTTGTTCTTCGAGGTAGGTTGATTTTAGTTTTATTGGTGTCTTTGTTTCATTAAATTTTATTAAAACGTTTCGCTAATACTCGGTCTACTACCTATAGATGCGTCTGCAAGCATAGGTCGTTTAAATCGGGAAGCCAAATTATTTTAAACCAACATTTTACGCTTTCGAATAGATTCCATGCGAATAAAAATAGGTTGAACATAATAATTGAAAATTGGTATAAGTAACCGGAATTCCGCTTTCGGCAAAATTTGGGTTCCGGTTTAAGGTAATTCTACCCGGAAGCGAGGTTCCGGTTTCGTGTACTTTAGATATCTGTGTAGCGTAATTTATAATAAAAGTTTATCACTATATCGCACAAAATAAGCTAACACATTAAACCATAACTGTAACACTATTCCTGATGCTTTTTTATAACATTAAAAGTAACATATATTCTGTTTTTGTATTCGCTCAAACACCCTTGTTTGCCTCTATCGACCTGTACTAATGTTTATAAGGTACATAGAAATTACGCCAATCGATCAAACATTAGCATATTTATAACTTTTAAAGAACTCTGTAGTCCATCATTTGTTAACTCGTTGTTGCGACAGCGATGCTGCGAAATATGTTTTTATCAGTTAAATCTTCTGCTTGTGATTCCACAACATAAGGGAATTCGAGTATTTCACATTACTGAGGACTGTCTAATAACAATAATTTTCTCAGTGACGGGAACTGGAGCTTGGGCAAGCATGGCTAGTATGTGTTGACAATTTTGAGGTTCGAAAAGAAAGGCTCGATTTTCTATACTTTCGCAAGTTTTTTTAATTACAGATTTCAAACCCGTGAACAGGTTGATTCTGCCTTCATTAGGGATCGAACAGGTTGATTCTGCCTCCATTAGGGATCAACCCCTTTGCGTAAAGGAGACGGATTCTCTTTAAAGCGACACTAACTGCTACAAGTTCTGCGCGATAGCTGTAGGTTTCATTTTTATCTGCGGTTGTTAACGTAAATTCTTGCTGATGTGTGCTATTGACTAGTGCTGCAAGACCTCCGTTCCCCGTCGAGTTGATATCTGATCCGTCGGGGTACACGTCTACTAAAGATCCTTTCAATAGATTAATAGTTTCGAGAGCTGCTGCGAGCTTCGTTTCGGGCTTCTCCGTTCTTCCGGTGGGTGGCGCTAGTTGTGCGCTGAACGTAGATTCAGCCACTGCTTTCCAATGTGGTAGGAACTTGATTCCTGTCTGTGGTTCGCGCGCACACGTTGTCAGGCTGCATTCTTTTACAATTTGCATTGCTTAGTATCTTCAACTACCTCGTTGCAGCCATTTGTCTCCGACGTGCTCCGCTGCTTGAAAAGAGGATTGTTAGAGGGAGATTTAAAGTCTAACCAGGACCACGGAAGACGGTTGAGCCGGTTCAGATTCGAGATAATGTTGAACTTCCGTCATCGGGATTTTTCCCCAACCAAATATGGGACCGATGGTGCGGACTGAATATGTTAGCGAGACGGCGAAACATATGTCACAATTCGATCAGTGAGCCCGAGACATGCAGGCACCGTTTGAACGATTCTATAAACGGCGCACATGCCACATCAGGCGGCGAATGGTTTTAAGGTCTAACGCGAAGAGCAGAATTGTACAGGCGCGAGTTACCACTAGCCCCTGGTTTGATAACTTTAAGATGATGCCCCCTTAGCCCGTGGTGAGAGGCTAAAGCAAATAGACGGCTATGGTTGAAGTTGGGCTGCCCGTGGAGTAGCTGGTATATCAAGATGATGTCAGCTCGGTGGCGGCGGGTTTCGAACGTTTGGAGACACAAGTGACGAAGGCGATCATTATAGTTCAAGTTTGCTATTTCAGAGACCATTTTTGAGGCCCGACGTTGTACTTTATTCTCTACGTTATTCTCCAGCAAGTTAATGTCTTGTCGGTAGGGCGCGACCGTGCTTGGCAGGCGTATTTCAACTTTGTCCTGACGAGGACACGATAAAGTAGCAGCAACGGATGCTTGTCCAGGTGGCCAAAAGCACGAAAAAGCAATGAGACAACACGGTGAGCGTCCGCAACGATTTTACGACAATGTCGAGAATATGTATATTATATGTAGTTCCTGGAAGGTCTGCATTGTTTTGTTGCAGGGACTTCATATGGATCGTCTACCCTTCGTTATGTTCGGGGAGCGATTGATACATGCACAGACCGCAGAGCCAGTCAAGCCTTTCCATACCTCTGCAATGCTGAATTTGCAATTCTTCGATGTTCACATGTGCGCACTTAATATCATCTTTGTGATCTGACGCTTTTACACTGGGTAGAGTCGTAGCGGTCAAACTTAGTATATAGGCCAGGGCCACTAGGACTTATCAAGCCCAGGATTCAGATGAATATCACAAGCCGTTATAGCTTGGTTACCGACGAACCAGGCCGGCTTGCCTCGCCCGCAAATAAAAAACCCGATTGAAGCTAATTGAACAACGGCCCGCGGGTCCAGCACGCGATGGCGTTTTGACGTCTTCAATGATCCGGGGAGTCCGACCATACTTCCAACACACGTCTCCACTTTCGAGTAAGCACTATATTGGGAGAGGTCCACAGAGCATCGCTCTGGACAGTAATAGAGGCCAACGCCGTTCCGAAAAAACTAGTGCGGATGATGAGTGTACTCTGTGAACCATCGTGCTGTGCAGTGCGAGTATACGAAGAGATAACCAATCGGGTTGATGTCAATTCTCGCATAAGACAAGGGTATAACGATATTCGGCGTCGTCGTTGACTGGATCATGCGAGACGCACTAATTGATACAGACGGAGTTTTCGTCAACGAAGGCGTGCGTCACAGACGCAGCATACGACGATGATGTCGCAGTATTGGCTGAATCAACAACCGGACTACAGTTTGTGCTGTCTAGAATCTGCCTAGCCAGTGAACTAAATGGCCTCCGCATAAGTGACACAAAAACCAAGTTCATGTTGTCGTTTTTGCGTCGAGTTCGTGCACGACTTTTGCTATATAGGAAGCTCAATTACTGGTAATTACTTCCGACATCAAACACAGCCATAATAGCAATAGCTAGGTCCGCCTTTTGCAGCGTAAGACTATTGTGGCAGACACCAACTGTGCCGTTTAACTTAAAGTTGGATAGGCGTGAGAACAGTTTTGTTGTAGGGATGCGATACATGGTCTCCAAAAGCACACAATATACACCAGCTAGATGGCTTCGATAATTTTTACCGTCGTCCCAGACGTAGAGTGACACTGTTGTGTGCTGAAACGCAGCAGACTGCGCCTAGTGGGTCACGTGCTACGGATGGTTCAGGGTCGATGGTCGTGGCGGCTGCTATTGTCGACCGCTTCTCCAAACTGGTCACGCCCTCGTGGCCGAGCGCTCACAACATGGAAACGACAAATCGTTGCAGATGGAGAAACTCGCTTTCGCGTAATATCCTATCGAAGCTAGCGAAACGACCCAATTTGTATCATGGTCCTGGGGCAACCAACAGGAAGAGTGGCGAGCAGTTGTCAACATATCGGCACCCTGCAACTGCAGGGTCAGGTAAAGCAAGTAATATATATCAGGGAGTAGCCGGGATTCAGGTTCCGGCGAAAGTCATGTTCCGGTTGCGGTTCCTGCAAAAGACTACAACCATATCGGAACCAAGATTCCGGTTTGAAAATCATTCATTGTCCAAGCATATTTTAACATAAGAAAATGTTAACACAGAAAATTTCCCGGTGAAACGTAAGTGGGCACATAATTTCAGTTGAAATTTTTCATCTTGGCTACGGAGTTTATTAACAAAACAAAGCAGGGTTATTGCTTGTAACAGCTATTTTACCCATTATTCAGGGATCTGTGGTGTATGTTAGAATTGAACCGGTCGAACATGAAATGCATAACGGAGTATGAATTGTGTAGATGTACTTAGCTGTAAACTTGGCTAGCATAAATGGCGTCAAGCAACCAGCCAGTGCGCTTATAAATTTTGTAAATCTGCCTAATTTGAAGTTAAGTAACATCTTGTGCTCTTTGTAAAGTTATAGTATACCTTCTTTTATTTTCTTTTATAACCATACAAACCAATAATTTCTTGCGAAATAACAGGTGACAAACATGATAAAAGGGTGCGATTAGAGACAGTTCGAAATTGTATAGACTATATACGCTCCATGGGTACAAGCACTATCAGTTTGACACAGTTTACGTAAGGCTGTGTAGTGGAAGGCATTTATTTGTTCTGGCATACCAAAACCGACGTCCTGACCGATAACTAAATATTATTAGCTTCCTCAGCCTCTTTAAAATTCCAGAGAGGCAATAATGTCATCGCAATAACCTGAAGCCTAATGTAACATATATTTGTAATACATTTTAAATGCACACTACCCTCATTTGTTTTACAATATAAGTTTCGAAGACGGAATCCGGCCTAGATTTATGGTTCCGGTTATTCTCTGCCCCTATATATGTACTTGCACTTTGTGAGTCCTAAATGTGCAAAAAGTAGGTATAATTTTGTGTTAATTATTAAAGCAAGATGACATATATTCGATTCTTTTTTAAGCTTATGCCCAATACAGCTTTGCGCGGCTCGTTAAATTACATATTCAACACTCTGAAATCACCGGCTGAGCGATAAAACAAGCTTCATGTATATAAACTTCGAACCAAACATGTCTTTTCAAACTGCACAAGCTCTCCCAAGTGAATAAGAACTTTTGGATTAATTTATGTCAATTCGACTTCGAACTTTGAAAATTAAACAAGCTCTCTTCGATTAATCTGTCTTAGCGACATCAAATCTAAACCTTTCTGGTGGGTCATACATAACACAGGGATAACCATTTGCTAAAAATTTTGCCAGGGGGATGAACCGGGACCCCTGGTTCCAAACAGGGGGTGCCTGATTTTACTAGGGGATAATTTTCCAAGAGAAAATGGTTAAAAACCGTGTCAGAAACACTGCCAAACCGCTTTTGGTGGTAAGGAAAAGCGATTTTGAAACAGATTTTGCAAAAATGTCAACTCGACTTAGAACATCGAAAATTAAACAAGCTCTCCTCCATTAATCTGACTTAATTCCATTTATTGCAAATCACGCAAAACAAATCGATTGACATCCTAAATCAAAACGACATCAAATCTAAACCTTTATGGTGGGTTATACATAACAAGGGACTATCCATTCGCTGAAAATTTTGCCAGGGTGCATGAACCGGGGACAACCTGGTTCCGAACAGGGGGTGCCTGACTTTACCAGGGGGCATTTGGTTAAAAATCGTGTCAGAAACACTGCCTAACGCTTTTGATGGTGAGGAAAAGCAATTTTGAATCAAATTGTGAAAAAAATTGCGATGTTTTTGCGTCAAGGAGGAATTTTAGTACAAATTTTGGTCAAATTTTATGTACTTTGGACCAATTGGAAACAAAAAAATTGCTAAGAGGCAGTGAACAGGGGTGGGGCAAAATGTTGCCAAAGGGCAAGAACCGGGAGGTACCTGTTCGGAATGCCATGGGCCCGCCACCTACCGTTGGGAGAGCCCAGTTTAACATCGCTCCATTACAGGATCGCCAACAAAATATTCTCGCTACTCTGTCACTAACCATTTTTGGTCAACTATTTTCGGGTATGTTGGATTTGGATTTAATGTATTTTGTCCTATCTCAATTTGAGTGATTTCGAATGTTTATTTGCATTGTAAATGGGAATGCTCAGCCATCGGGTTATGGTTTTCGCAAAAATGACATCGGCGACTATGTTTTAGATCTCCTGTGATAGTATTCGAATGTGCCAGTGGTCATGCTGCGTGCCTAGAATGTTTCGGTCGATACGCGGAAACGGAGCTTGCACATCGACGTTTTGTACTTGATTCACGTTTTGGCTATACGATTACATGTCCGGCGGGGTGCGATCATTCGCTGATACGCGATACACACCATTTTTATTTGCCTGGAATTAAGTTTGTAAGTAATAGGTACAGACCTATCTGTGTTGTAATGCATTATTGATGCGCCACCTAATCCGTGGTTATTTTTATTTTGTCACCAGACTTTCGTTAATGACGAGTTGGTATTGCAGAAATATTTTCGTTTGGGTTAGTTATTATAATTAAGATTTACGGTCAGGCGTCGACTTGGAAACGTAAAATGAAGAGATGAAAAATATTCGCTAGAGCGATTTGGATGAGTGTTTTATATTATGTACTATATTGGTTACGGTATGAAGCGCATACTTAACGAAATGAAATATTGCAGTCGTTATTTTCCTTGTCATGTCCGTAATTTTCAGGCAACTCGTTATAGTGTGTCCCGATCGCGGTGCAGTTTGCTGGCCTATACACAAGACCAAAATTTTATCTTTTGGGGCAATCGGAACCGGAAAATATTTGGTACAATTTCCCCAAAGCTAACCAGAACGAAAAACCGTGCCCCTCTCAGTTCAACATGGGATTATAATTGCATTTTTGTGTTTTTCAAGCATTAATAACATTTTATTGATGTTCTCGTTGCATATTATTATTGTTTAAGCACTGAAACTGTGTATTTCTAGATGTTGCACTTCATTTTACTTAAAATTTTGCTCACAAATAGAAATATAAACAATAATATTTAGTTTTATGATAACCATTTCTTGTTAGAACGATAAGTTTTGATAGGACCTGAAAATACGTGGGGGTGATGGGGTTGACCTGGAGGGATACCAAAATCTACGTAGGGGCGTCACCCGGGAAGGGGGCACCGAAATCTTGGGGTGGGGACCCGAAAACCATGGGTCTTCTGTTACAGCCTCTCTCAAATAGCCCAGTTGATTGCTGCATATATGGCGAAACTGAGTGAGAGTGGAAGACAAACCTCAATGCTTCACCAGATCTGAAGTAATCAAGTGGGCTACGTGGCACATCTCTAACAGTCGGGAATCCATAGGGGAGTGCCGATGGCTGAAATCCATTCACCCTACGTGTGATAAATTCTGGCAGACGCGCCTTCAGTGTAAACTACGCTTGCTTTGATTGATCCATTTCAGTAGTCGTTTTTCGAAACTGATATCTGCAGTTTTGTAACCAGGACCCCAATTTTTCGGCCCGGCCGGCTAAGAAACATAAAATTTTTGTCCTTAAGACATTAAATTTGTTAACGCTTTTTTCAGAGGCAGTTTTGATTCACTGCATGTTTATAGAAATGTTATCGTAACACCCGTTAAGAAATTCCACAGCAACTCTGAGTACCAAATGTGTTTTTGAAAAATTTTGTAAATTTGCAGTTGTGGTCAGATAAATGTCAAGGTATGGACCGGCCCAGTGCCTTAGACCGATAAATTTTAAAGTCAGTCCGAGCCAATGTACTTAGTGTATACTATGTTTCAGGTATGTAATACCCTAATGATCCATGTTGACTGAAGTTTTACTGTTTCCGTAATCCGATATATCCTGTAGTAACATTTTGTTATAGATGATTAGCCCGCCGGCGTTATGACAGCGGATAATTTTGTAATTATATTGTTTTAGTATAATAAGTACAAAGAAATGGCTGCTGAGGCGGTGCTGCGATGCGAAGGTGGTAGTTACTGTCCAAATCCCGAATGTGGGGCCGCGTTCTTATTTGAAAACGGGTCGCCGGTTGACAGCGTTATCTGTCCGAGCTGTAAAGTAGGTTTCTGTGTTTGTTTTTTAGATTTATCAGCTTCTAAGCGACCTGTTTGGTCGGCTAGATAAAATGAATGTTTCATTTGATTATCAGATTGCTTATGTAAATATATGATTGCATCACGAACATTCCGTCATAGGTGTAATATATTCATTGAACTGTGTACTTGTTATTAAGATTTATTTTCGAAATTCTTTCTATTAACCGGACGAACCATCTTCGCTCAGTGGGAGATGCCTACTGAGCTAAAATATAAAGTTATCAAGTAATTTACAACAGTTTTCTTTGCCAAAATACAGAGACGTCCTGAAATAAGCGCAATCGAAATTTCGTGTTATTCAAATCGATAGAACTTTTATAATTTGAAATTTCTTTAATTTATTATACTAAAATGGAAAGGATTAGATCGAAACTTCATTTAATCTGTTTTATGGTTATTTTTGGCTGACTGTAGTTTTTAGTAGCTAAAATACAGAAAACTTTAAACCGCCTTTCAAGTGTCACAAATCAGAAAGACAATTTGGCATTGAATTGAAATGGAGCGAGCAGAGTTTCTACTCATGGCGCTAGGGGATTGGGATTTATTTCATTTTTGTCTATCGCTGTTACTCATAACTCATCTTTGGGCGGAAAGATTTCGATAATTTTTTGTTCGATAGCAAGAATGATGATAATGTGCCCTTTACTTAAATGCCAAATCCATCCAGTTCCGACTCCATTTTTTACGGGACAATGGCAAAATGTGTTTTTAGGGGTTCTTCACCAGACCTGCCATACGGGTACCACCCACTGCTTCGTAGCCCATATCTCGCCATACAAAATATCAATAAATGTAAAGTAATGGTAAATTAACCGGTTACCAAACGGTGTAATACGACCGGTTCATAAATCATTACCATTGAAATGTAATGAAGTCATTTCCGTTCCACTTCGTCGTTCGCTTGGGTAGCGCTAATTGATCAGCATCGCGTTGTGATGACGCTGATTGCACAGCCGGTGGCGCTACTAGAATAGCAGTCGCTCCTTGTTTTCCTCCCCAATGCTATTGAAACTGGTTTCGTAGGCGTAACGGCTGACGCTTCCTCGAAAATTTCCACATCGCTAGCCTTTCGTTGTTTTCTTCGGTAGCCACCGTTAACGTTGACACGGCTGGCGTTGACGTAAAAGACGGCGCAAAAGTTGCTGCCGACGTTGACTGTTGCTCCGCATGATAAACTACTTCCTGTCGCTGTCGTGGTACAATAACTGACGAGGCACGTTGTTTACCTCGCTGTCGTCGTCTCGCTTCACGATCGCTATCACTAGATTCGCTAGTTACTTTTTCGTAGTCGTACCGACGTTCTGCACGCGCTTGACGACTAGCACATTGTTTCGGGGAATTGCAATTAGGAAATTTGCGTGGTACGGAATTGGCACAAAGATGCGTGAACACCTGGGGGGCAACAAGCTGTAGCAAACTCCATGCAGCAGGGGGTGCAAGAGGTGGGGGGTCGATGGTCTGGTTGCCAGCAAATGTAGCAATTAAATACGCGAGTCGATGCTTCGTTGCGTTATTTTGCGTCGAATGGACGAAAGCTATCGAGCTCAACTGGAAGCCCGACAAATAGAACTTGATGAGCACACATCGTCAGAATGCTGAACTAAAATACCGATTGCGAGAGAGAGTCACGGAACGCCAAACGCGAGGAACGCAAACTAAAAAGAAAAACACAACAAACTGCTAGTCGTCAAGACGCATTGCAGAACGTCGGTACGACTTGGGAAAAGTAACTAGCGAATCTCGTGATAGCGATCGTGAAGCGAGACGACGACAGCGAGGTAAACAACGTGTAAAGTGCGGTAATTGTACCACGACAGCGACAGGAATTAGTTTAGTATGCGGAGCAACCGTCAACGTCGGCAGCGAGTTTTGCGCCATAATTTACGTGAGCGCCAGCGGTGTCAACCGTTAACAGTGGCCGGGGGGGTACAACGAAAGGCTAGCGATGTGAAAATTTTGGGGGAACCGTGCCAGCCGTTACGCCTCCGAAACCCGTTTAGAATAGCATGCGGAGGAACAAGGAGCAACTGCTATCGCAGTGGCGCCACCGGGCTGTGCAATGGCGCGTCGTGGCCGACGCAATATAAATCGACTAGCGCTACCGAGCGAACGACGAAGTGGAACGGAGAATGACTTGACGATATTTTCAATGGTAATGATCTACTAACCGTTCGTTATTACACCGTTTGGTAACCGGTTAATTTACCATTATTTTACATTTTTTTATCAACCTGTATTCAACAGAACCAATGCCGCAACGCATGAACATGTTGTATCAACACCTGCGCGATGAGTTAAAACGCGAATTCAAGCAGATTGGTGAACGTGGACGGCAGTTATGACCGAACGTGAATATTGATTTGACATTTTCTTCAAATGGGAGCAGAGAGTGCGGAACATTATTTTTCAAAAACAATGGGACGTTATTATTACGCCAGAACTATACGATCTATTTATACGTCGATTAGCGAATATGATACGCGGATTCGTTTACGAAATGCTGCGAAGGCGCAGCATTGCGATACAATATTTCCCACAACTACTTTTTACTGGCTTTAGTCGACGTAAATGGGAAAGCGACGTCCAACGAGATATGCGACGTTATGCCGATACGCGATCGGGTATCTCGAGTCAAGTAGGCCGAGTTCGTGACTATGTTTTTCCGAATACGGATTATCAGCGTCTACGCGACGAAGTTGACAGGTTGGAAAGTCTACTAAGTGACCAACAAACGCAAGGAGAACTAGCACACGAGCAACGGGAACAATTACAACAATTGATTGCTCGAGTTTCGAGACAAACACGACAACAATTTTCTGCTGCGTTCTTGAACGAACTTCAATTCGTTACGAAATGGTATGATCAACGTCACGATTGTCCAGGGCAGCCATTATCTATGCCCCTGGAACATGATTGGCCGCTATATTTGCCGAAACCGCGTCGGAACTAAAACAATGATTACTGTCGTTAAATTTTCGTCAATTGGGCGTCACGATGAACAGTAATAGTCATAACCCTAAAAAGTATTAATATAACCCTACTAATTATGTCGTCATAAACATTGTGGTGTATCGCGAACGTTTAATATACTTTTTGTCTTGAAATACGTCGCGAATTCGATATCGAACAATGACAATGATGGGTATTATACTAACTGATGCGGAGTCCTGAATGGCAGGAACTCTATTATTTGGTACTTTCTGGTTGACAATTTTATTGCGCCGTACCGTGAGTCCTAGATTACAGGAACTCTTATCGACATTTTATATTTCGACATGGTCGAGATGGACAATTTAATTTTGCCTCATCATGGTCGAATATAACAACGGCAACAACGATTAGTATGGATAGTGACAATATGGAGTATGAATATTGTGAACTGTAATACTATTTGTCTATGTATTTTTCTTATATTTTTCGTGTATATACAATTCATTATAGGCATGTGCAGGGTTGACTGATTAATGCCTCGTCATGGATGGATGAACGATCTATGCCTGCAGCAACCGCGTTATTCGCCAATAACAATATGTACGGTAACTGTGTTAATATATATGACGAATCGAGCTAGACTCGTTAAATTGGTAAATTGAGGGTAGCCCGTATTGATTTGTATTGCTTATTTTCAGCATAATTTGTGCTATATTGTGCCTTTAGAAAAATTCCATATTATTTTTCATTCACAAAATTCACAAAAACTTCATAAAAATTTAAATAATTATAAAAATCCAAAAACAACAAAAATTTATAAAACTCCCAAAAATTTTCTATTTTTATTTTCACTTATTTTTATTTTGTCATAATTCTTGTCATTCGATTTTTGCTCATTATAATAGATACGTGTATTACCATAATAACGTTGGGTTTCCAAACAATTGGAGCTTTCACTTATATATACTGGATGTTACTAGTATCATTATTTGCCATTACTTGTTGTTAATATTTGTCATTACTTGTTTTCAGGTTGTCGTTACCCATGCCGGGACGTCATGGGCTTACTAAGGGGGGTGTTGGGGCTGGTGCCTTTTT